>LUGF01023596.1:45214-55772 GCA_001625245.1 Calycopis cecrops
TATTTTCGTAAATGAATGATATTTGATCATATTAGAAAATTTAGCAGTATATACATATTGTTTTCATTAAATACTTCAGTATGTACTATTAAATCTGCACAATACTTATTCTTTTCACAATATCTCTCTTCCGAGTCGCAAAAATAACACTTGAATACAGTGCCAATAGGACACTGAACAGAATTTTATATATTTCATGGAACTAGCATTGTTATGAAAACTTGTGACTTGCAGGGAACAATGTGGGCTGTGATGCAAATCAAAATTTTTCTATACAATGGTTCCAACATGGAATACTGCTGTGAGAGGAATTAATAACATAGTACAGCTACACTATCAATCATATTCTATGCATGTTTTTATAGTGTGTATATTATGCTGTGCAACTTATTTTTAATTTATAATTATTTTTTTAGTTTATTTAAACTTCGGTTTTTTTTTTCTTAGTAGTAAAAACAGTTGTGTTTATGTATTCTATTCTAATAATATTATATTAAAAACTGTGTTACTTAATACAGTTCTTTTTATTGATCTATAACCCAAAATAAGCAAATAGTTGTCTGCCTGGCCAAAAATAAGAAAATTGCCTGAGTTGAGAAATTGCCAACATAAATTTTTATCTCGATATTTCGATCGAAATTTACGCGGGTGAATTCGCGGAGCGCAGCTAGTATTTCTGTAACGTTTTAGTAAGAACTCAACACCATTCTGCATATCAGACTACTGTATGTTACTATGTTGATCATGGCAAAGTTAGACCAAAAGAAGCTTTGTGATTAAATTTATTCTCTGTATTGTTGTAGTGGGTGACCGTGATGGATGAAGGTTTGTTAAATGACCTTCTCGAGTGCTCAGTGTGTCTAGAGAGGTTAGACACATCTTCCCGGGTGCTGCCCTGCCAGCATACTTTCTGCCTAAAATGTCTAAAGGTATGTAATATAGAGTAAGTAAATCAACTAAAAGATATATTAAGGTAGATTATACACATTTTTATACACTATCGATTAGATGCATTTGCTGAAATCATGCACGATAAAAAGATTAAATATACCTACTAAGTAGCTAAACATTTGTTTGCGTTTAATACTGCCTTGTTATTAATAATGGCTTGACTGTTCTTAAAGATGAGTTATTCTCCTATTTTGGTCTGGATAACAAAGAACACATACAATAAAAATATTTTACGATGGCGAATTTTTTTAAATTTAATTTTAGGATGGTCTTTAACTATTTTTTTTCTTTTTATTTATGAAAAAAAAAATTACGTTTCGTCGGGATTTTATATAATATTTTTTAAAAACTCATTATTATTATTAAACATTGAATAAATCAACTAAATATAATTTCCAAAGGATGCACTTTATTTTGATTATTATACGTACTTAAAAAATTAAATTACAGGAAATATTTAAATTATCTGTCTTGGTAAAGTCGAGAGAGAGAGAGAGAGAGAAAGAATAAATTCAAATAAAAGATTAACGTAATTTTTTTACTTTTATTTTACTATAATCATGCTTTTTCCTTCTTTACCAACAAAAAAAAAAGAGACATCACAAGGGTTGATTCTCAGTTACATAAAGCAGATCTTCCCATCTGATGAAGTTTAGCCATCTCTTAGTTTCCCATCTGCCCCACAGATCCTTCGGCGGCGCTTCTTTTGAGTATGATAACGATATATTATTTTCGTGAATGCTTTTTCTTTGGAGATTCTGGATTTTGTAGAGTTGGGTATTTGCGAAGTTTGAAAGTCATTGTGTAGAGGTTGCCATCTCGTGGGTCATATGTTCCCTGCTCATCATATTACGAGGTCGCTTCAATGAATAGAGTGTTGCGTATTAGACATTAGCCAACCCACGCCTCGCCTAAAAATAATTTATGAGCTATGACTGTAACCCCTAGGTCTATTTCTGTATGCTTACCAGGTCGTTTTTTGATCTACTCAGCGTAATGCGAATGTTTATAACGGTACGACCGTGAAATCTAAATGTTCATGCAGATAAAAACGCATTTGATATAATTGACGAATAAACGTATCTAATGAGATAAATGAAAATGACGAGATATGACTTAAAGTACTCATATCTTTATCAGATCCGGTCATTACAGATTGCAGCCCTACAGGCTCAATACTGCCAAAATAGAGAAAGAAAAGTAAGCGAGCACTTTTAGAAACATGTGATAATATGTCTAAACTACTGTTCATTTAAAGTGTTGGGTTGGTACAGGCGATGTACTCTGTACAGACGAATAGTAAAGTTTTGTTGCGTTGCTAAAAAATATTATTAATCAGAATTATTGTTTATATAATATTTTAGTTCTATAAAATTTAATCAGATCAGATCAACTGGCCATGGATAAGACTATTTTCTCTGTGAGATTAGTTATTCTATATTTAAAACTTCGTTTTTATATCCATATGCAGACATTCAAATTAAAAATATAGACAATTTAACTTAAACCAAATCTTAAATGTTTCCTACTCCATATAGACTTTTACAATTAGGACAGTCTTCAGATTGTACCAGCAGCTGCGAGTCTGTCCATTGTAGCTGCGATGAAATCGATACTTGTTGGTTAAACGGGGCTTAAAATAAAATCCATCGAGTTACATATTTTATAGTGGATACACCAGGAATAGCCAACTGGAATCGGGATCAGATTTTGCACCTCCTTTTTTTGGTAACGCAGGGGAATGCCTTTACGCACGCTACCCAGAAGCCCGGGTGGCACAACCGGTTACAGTGTCGGGCTCGCAAACGAGGATGCACTACCGACTAAACCCTTGGGTTGGTGCCTTCAGAGGCTTTTATTGGAGGGTCCCGGATCTGCAAGCAACAGGATCCCTCCAGCGACAGGCTGACTTCGGCGAAGAGGCCAGCCTTCTACTCCTTGAGGACTATTTGACTGAACTCCTTTGAACAGTCCCTATTACGATATCGAAAGCGTGCAATGGAGTCAGGTTTCCATCCTGACCCCTGCCCCAATACTCGAAAGGAGCACGCTACGTCAGTCGTCCAAGACCACCACGCCGCCGTCTGCTGATTCATAGGGAAGGGTGGAGGACCTCTCAGCTGAGCTGCTCTTAATCTGGCCTCTAGTCCCAAGCCAATCCGTTATGAGTAGCTCTGTCCGACATAGCCTTGTGGATCACAGAGGCACGCAAGCCCTCTACCACGACAGGGTGGCAGCACTTCGGGGGCAAGATTTTGCACCTGTAAAACCCTGTGAAATCTACTTAACCCGTACAATTTGAAACTTTAACTAAGATTGCAAAGTATTGCCTGCACTGATTTTTTTGCTTTTGTCTGAAAGCGATCGACTCGACAATGACGTGAATCGAGTAATCAATCGCGACCTACTGGTAGGCCATCCTTGATAAACACCAAATTGTACTATCGATATCATATTTAGTTTTATGCGTACATTTGTTCTGAAGCAAAAACATTTAGAACATAATAATTTAACACTTCCCTACGCGACTGTACCAGCGCGTCCTGAATTAACAGCCCCTTCCTCTCGCATCGTAAATAAACATTAGTTTATAACTTTGTCTAATCCCAGCTCGTTTGCGCACGGGTGACTCATGCACGGTCCTTAGTTTATTTAATAATGCATACGTTTCTTTGCGGACTTCTAAAAAGTCGTAACTTCACCCGGATAATCCTATTAATATTATAAATGCGAAAGTTTGTATGTTTGTTTGTTACTTCTTCACGCAAAAACTGCCGAACCGTTTTTCATGAAATTTGGCACACATATAGAGAGTAACTTGGTTAGTTTTTATCCCGAAAAAATGTTCCTATGGGATGCCATGGGATCGAAAGTTACGCGGGTGAAACCGCGGGGCGCAGCTAGTAATAATATATTTGTATTGCAAAAACAATGACTTAGCGGTTTTGAAAAGGTCATCCTGGCTTTTCCAATAGTCTGATGATTTATTCAAGTTGTTTTTCCTGAATGTCCTTATTTCGAGACTTTACGTAAAATAAATGAAATTGCCGTCGAATATCAGTTGCTACCAGCGATACTGCGGTTTCCAGCGTCAGGGAAAAGTGGCGTTTTGGTATAAATAAATCGGCACAAAATGACGTTAGTTATGCGAACCTAACAGTTTAGGGAAGAAAGAAATTCAGACTTACTTAACTACTTTACTTTATATTCAATAAATTACTAGCTGTGTCCGAGATTTCATCCGCGTGAAATCTAAAAGATAATAAAAAATCATAAATTGAGTAGCCTACGTTACTCCTTATTTCATTAGCCACCAGAGAAAATCTCCTCATAATCGGTCCAGCCGTTGCAGGGACAAAACAGACAGACAGACAAAAATTGTGAAAAATATTATTGTTGGTATATGTGCCATATATACATTTATATGCATTTAGTAAAAAGTGGTTATTTTAATATTATAAACTAATAAATCCTATTAATATTATAAATGCGAAAGTTACTCCTTCCCGCAAAGACTGCTGAACCGATTTTCATGAAATTTGGCACACACATAGAGAGTACATGGATTAATACATAGGATAGTTTTTTTCCCGAAAAATTGTTCCTATGGGATGCCATGGGATAATTTTCCACGTGATCGAAATTTGCGCTCTGAAAATTGAGTCTTTAATATAGTTAAAACTTAAAATCATAATACAAAAAGTATGCATAGTTATTTTAATGGGTAACTAGGAAATTCAAAGCAGCATGTGAGTGTAACACGCATTTACCCGATTTTTTTTAAATGAAGATGCCTGCACGTGCTAGCAGTTGTTTGTATAAGATAAATATGATTTGGAGAGCGTAAATATTGATATGAACTGTTTCCGGTTTCTTGACACTGTGTTATCTTTGTCTTTAGTAATTGTTTATTGTTCGTTCGGTTGTCATAATTATCACTCCTGAGTTGACCACTTGAATGACTCTTTCTGCAACTCGCAATATCGAATCGCCTACTGCACACCATTGAATCATTTAGGTCACCAAAAAAGGGTTTCAAAGGTCATATAGGGAAAACACATTCGTTGAAGACTTTTATTTTTATTTTTACCAAAAAAATATAATATTTTACTACTTATTATCCTCCTCCCGATATAGACTAATCCAAAATCACAAAGTCCAAAAAAAAAATGTCCACCGGCTCTGGAGTTCTAAGTGGTGTAACTTAAGTTACTAGTAAGGATTATGTTGCTGCTGACGTAATTTGCATGCTGGGTTCTTGAATAGATCTTGTAATATAATAATTCTGGAAATTACGATATACGACACATATAGACTACACTACAGTTTAAAAATATCAAGTCATCCGTATTACCATTACGAGAAAATAAAAATATATTTACACGTGATTATATTTAAAATAAGATTTTACCTAAATCATAATTGCGATTTACTATTCTTAGTACAGAGTATACACATAGTATATGAATTTGAATATATTTTATACTAAATGTAATCGTTTCATACATTCGTTTCTCTTTGGATCTCCGGTAGGCAGAATAAAGAGGCCAAGATGTGGGCAGTTTAAATCGTGCGTTTGACATTTGTCGTTGTATGCAGGGTATTTTAATTGATTATACTAGCAAAGACCGCCAAAAAATATTTGATATCAAAATGAATGCAGTGCTGACGATGCCTCAATGACTTGCATTTTGCATTGAATATGAAAACCGCATGAAACTCGACGAACGCGTATCTCCACAGACGGTCCGACCTAATTCGGTTGCAATGCAGCATGACATTACTGCTTTACGTTTTAATGATTCAATGACTCAATCGTCGCCATAGCATATACAATGCAAGATTATATTTAAAAAATATTAAAAAAAAATATAGTTGAAGAAATATATTGTCACTTCTTGATGAAAATTCGTACTATACATTTATTAAATAATATACTATTTCCATTTTTTATTAATTCAAATTACATTTAATACGATTAGTTTCGATAACTCATCTATATATCGATATTGGATACCTGATGATGAAACTATCAAAACCGGTTGTATCAAATGTAATTTGAATTAATAAACAGTGGAAATAGTATAAAAAAAGCATATTACTTAATAAATGTGTAGGTAGGATACTTAGATAATATAATTTAAACATAACATTTAGCCACATTACTATGGTAATGTTGATTCGGGCATATTTTATTTAGATTGCAACATGCGTATGTGAGATCGAAGTTTAAAATGAAAATTCTTTTGTTTGTTGACCTGATCATTAAATATAAAATTAAAAAAGAACTTGTAGTCCGCAGTCGCAAACGAGTTTCGTAACTACAATATACAAGTTATTTTCTGTTCCAGTACCGTAGATTCTGTTTTAATTAATGACACCCTTGTTCAATTAGGTTCGCAGAATTTTATCATCGTTTAAAGAATTTTTTATTAGTCACCCGACACAAAGTTTTTGTCACAATCGCAAGAGCAAAACTGCGGTTTTAAAGCTTTATTTGTCGCAGTAAGTTTAGTCGTTTGCTAAAATAATTAACAGCGAAAATCTTACATATATTTTAATTTTAATGTTATGTCGATGACGATTTTTTTTTCCTAATTCAGTAGTAAGGGTAGCTAAATTGCCAAATTGTTGATATAATAGATTTTTCGTCTGATTGGCACCGTCGATCGTAAAGATTCTTTTTGATTTTGGGAACAGGAAAAATGCTCACAACTGCTCATCATATTCCTGTACGTGCTTCGCAAACAAAGCACTTTCTTCGGTTTTGGTACATCAAGCTCATTTGATCCATAAGAGTGAATTTGTCACTTTGTAAATTAAAGGTGAACGACGCACGTACGTCGCGTGGTGAACGCTCTTAGTACCTTTCGACTGTCACCGATCTGTTGACAAATTCACTCTTATGAAACACAACATAAAGGTTAAATTTGAATGCCATACGTCGAATTGAGTTGGAGACTTCTGCGTCGAGTTGCTATAATGTGCGAACATCTTAAATGGTTGTAGTGTTTTCCTATACTTTCCAGAGCCGCGTTGTGGTCCTCGATTAGCTAATGCTGCATCAACTCGAAATTTTCCTCGCTGTAATCGTTTCCTGCAAAATCTTCTAAATTGTTGTTCTTGAATGGCCTAAAGACGACTGACGATATGTAGGATTTATTGATTAGTTTTCTGCCAGTGACACTTAAAAGTAGAATTATTATTTAAACGACACTTTCTTGACAAAGAATTTTATTATATGCTTACAGTTTCACTTATATCTTAACACTTCGAACTTCAAGACGAGAATGATTAAATATAATTCCATCTCTATCAAGAGCACTCGCTTATCTCAAGACCTACAAACCTTACCATAATTTATAATACAATAGTATAAATTTCCTATCAATTATAATCATGTAAGTAATTAAATCGGGTTAATCAATTAAATATCTATATTAAATACTGCATTGTTGTTGATTTCTTACACACTGATGATGATGATGAGTGATTCTCACCTAAGACTACATAGTATTCGGTGAAGGCGCTTTTTGAACGCTCGGCATGATATTTCTCACTAAGCCTAGTTTGTCCACGTTGGAATTGTATATACCGACGTATGACGGTTCGCAGTCACGAGGCTCCATTGTCCGTGGTGATGAGCTGTTTGAAAAAGTCGCATAAGACCATTAGCTGTAGAAAATTACTGAACGAATAGATATTTCCCTTAGAAACAATTATTTTCATATAGGTCATAATATCATCAGTGAGTTTGACAACTTTGAAATGACAATTAAGACAAAAAATTCGAAACCTGTTAGATTAAATAGTTTAATAGTGTTTATTTCAAAAGTTCTGTTTAAACGAACCATATAATCTATATAACCATATAATCTATGTATTATGTATAATATAATAAAACTGTAGAAGACTGTCTTGTGCGGCTTTCACGCAATAACTACTGGCATGAAAGTTTCTTGTTATATAGGTTAATGTACTCGGTAACATTTAGGCTATAATTTATCAATATATTTAATGAAAAGTTCTAAAAATTCACTAACTTAGGGCAAAATAACGGGTTGACAATTCGGCCACATGTAACCATTATACTAACGTTACCATGAAATTACGTTCAAAAAGTAATTTCTGTAATTCTATTTTGAATAAAAGTTTTAATTTTCATCGTATTTCCACTAATAACAAGACAACGGCTGTCGGGTTTACTATTGTAGAATACAGCCATATTATATGGTTCTAAATTCGAAATAGCGTTAAATTTGCAGACGAAGAAACTTTGAAGGTATGCCTTGTCCGCAGGATTAATCGTTTTCACTTTCGTTTATTTGCTCTGCCGAATACTCCCAAACAGTTGTGGTGCTCTACCAATATCGTCGTCTATTCGCCTGCTTTACTGCAGTGCTATTGCATCTAGCAGGCACAGGACATCACGTTATTCTGCCGGCTCCTGCGTAGGGACTTTTTCCCAACGATATTGTATAGAACGACCCCCTCGGACAGTCAAGAGTTGGGTTTACAACTACGTGTAGCAAATGATTATTCAGTAAAAATGGTATATTATACTACTAGCCGCAACCCACCGTTTCACCCGCATAACTTTCGATCTCGTAGAATATCGGGATGATTCATACTCAACTGCCTTACCAAATACAGATTTACAGAAATACATTACACATACAGTTTTATAGATGACAATCGAGTCGTTTAGGACGAGTTCGACCACTAAAACCGTGACACTAGGTAAAGTAGTTATTAATTTATTATATTATTAACAAAGGTAACTCCAATTATAGATCAATGACACTGGCATGAAATTAATCTATACCTAATATAAAATATGTTATAGATAAATTCTTAAATACAAATACTTGTTTAGTTTTAGTTACCGTTAATACTCGGTAAAACAGGTTTTAGAGGACAGAATATTAAAATCTGACCATTTTTTGTGTGTGCGGAGCAGTATGGGCAGGTGTTTCAGAGATCTTTATCATTCTATTTGCTTCTGACACTTTTATGTCTCTTATACCTACACACAAATCATTTATTGACAGGTTTCTATATCTAGTACCTACTTCAAAAAGTTCCTTTGTATTATAATTATTTTATAGCAATACTAGCTGCACCCCGCGGTTTTACCCGTATAAATTTCGATTCAGTGGAAAATAGAAAATCATCCTATGGCATCCCATAGGAACATTTTTTCGAGATAATAACTGTCCTGTGTTAATCCAAGTTACCATCTATATGTGTGCCAAATTTCATGAAAATTGGTTTGGCAGTTTTGCGTGAAGGAGTAACAAACAAACAAATAAACAAACATACATACAAACTTTCACATTTATAATATTAATAGGATGTGCGACTGATGTTGTCATGTGGCTCGTGACCGTGACCTTTGTCGCTCTTTGGGGGAGGCTTATGTCCAGCAGTGGACGTCCTCGTGCTGATGAAGGTGATGATGATGATGTGAAGTCATAACGTCTTGTTACAATAGAAAGAGATGAACTCAAAACTGCAAATATCAACTTATCTGCAAAGGTATAAAAGGGATGTAGAAAAATCTACTATAAAATAAGCCCACTCTTTTAACTTTTAGAACCAGCTATTTGGTGTTACAAAGTATTTATATGATATTTAATTCATGTGTGCTATTGCTGGGGGTCTACTCCCGATAATAGCACAATTGAATTAACCCCCGGTGCTGACACACGACGTCAAATATGACAGAAAAAAAATACCTTCCCATTTGAACATTTTGGCGAAAAATGAAAAGAAAGAACAGAACTGTTGGATTTAGAACTGTGAAGTTACACATTTATATTCTCTGTCTAGGCGAATGCATTTGTATTCGTAAACGCGAAATCCCGGGAGAGATTTGAATAAGGAAACTGGAAATGAACCGGATGCTCCTAAGTCAATACTAATATAACCGACCTCATTTATTCTTCACGTGACGTAAGGCAACTTGGAGGGATGCTAGTTCGCTATGCATCTTCTACCATAGCTATGCATGTTTTCCACCTGGAGCTTTCCAAGGTACTGTTCAGACTAATATGGATGTTGAAGTGGCTGCCCTCCTTTCTCCTCCAACCTCCATGGGTCGCCGGCTACTTACACACCGCACGAAACGCAACAGCACAGTTGTCACTTTACGCCGGTCTCATATAAGCGAGAGGTACCTCCCGGGTCGTGCCGGCGAAATTCGGCTGCATGCAAGTATGCAGTGTGGCACTATCTCTTACAAAAAGCCTGCGGTTAGAGCAAGATTTCCTTCCGTGCAGTACTTCTCTGAGGAATGGACTCCGCGTTCAGTATTTCCTGACCGATACGGCATAGAGATCTTCAAGGAAACCTTATTTTAGTCTCAAACGGCGGCAACCTCACTGCAAGTGTTGCAGTTGTCTGTGGACGTAGACAATCACTTCCCCTTAAGTGTCGATTGCTCCTATCTCCTCCATATTATGATAAATAAAAGAAATTGCCGCCTTCATTATCTATCTTTACCATTCGCTTTTGAGTTAATGGTAGTTCAATAAACACTGATGATCTCGTATGATGATAGCTCTAAAACTTTGATAGCTCTGAGAGCAGACCATACATTTTAATA
>LUGF01023596.1:72958-86506 GCA_001625245.1 Calycopis cecrops
TTTTTCAATATTTTCAATGTACAGAATTGACCCTTCTACAGATAAATTATATGTACTTATAGATTTTTTTTCTACGTATTTTTCCAGGATAAAAAGTATCCTATTTTATGCCCAGGATAATAAGGTATAATTATACCAAGTTTCATCGAAATCGAACTGTTAGTTTTCACGTGATGCCTGAACATACAGACAGACAGACAGACAAAAATTTTTTTAATCGCATATTTGGGTTTGGTATCGATCCAGTAACACCCCCTGCTATTTATTTTTTCAATATTTTCAATGTACAGAATTGACCCTTCTACAGATTTATTATATGTATAGATATATTGTGCTCTATTATATATTTATAGCCTAGTTTTTTTAACCAGGTTCAGTCTATCTTGTTTGTTATATTTGTCTGTGTTCTGCTATAAGTAAATTATTAATCTTATTGACTGCTTCATGATATAGTGGTAAGCATATTCCCGACTCGAACAAAAAAGTTTTTGGGAATTTTTAAATTCTAATAATATTATGATAATAATTTCTCTCTGGTCGTGTGGGATTGCCGTCCCATCGGAAGGGGAGACAGGGACTAGTGAGTGCACTTGTATTTGCGTAAATACATGTGCACTGCAATATGTTCTGCGGAGATGGTTCCTCCATATAGAGATTCGCCGCCATAGCTGATTTTTAGGAACCCTCATAGAATCGCTTTGTTGTCCGTCTGTACGTCTGTCAAGACCTTTTTCTCTAAAACGCGTGATGGGATTAAGCTGAAATTTTTGTCAAATACGGAGGTCAGTTACCTCTTGACGCCTTGAAATCACACTTCTAAGTTAACGTAATAAAAAGTTATAGCCATTTATGCACAAATTTTGTATGAAAACGCACTTTTTCGAAAACCTATAGGGTACTTCCCGTTGAGCTAGAATTCTGGCAAAAAGTAAGACCTTACAGTATACATTTAGAAATAAATCTAAAAATTGGTAAATAAAATTTATATCACTGGAAAAATCATTACCAACTTATGCATGTAGTTCGTTTCATACTAAATGTATGCAAGCACCCGCATATATAAGTTTGTCAACTTGTCGCAGGGAAGTGTAATTTTCTCAACGTCTATTACTTTTGCTCATACCTCCCGTTCCTACGGAACCCTCGGTGTGCGAGCCCGACTCGCACTTGGCCTGGTATTTTTTTATAGTAGGTACAAAGGGACGAACGAACAGCCGGGCCAGTTTCATGACTGCCGACGCCCAAAGACATCCGCATAGAATTTATACAGATGCTTTTCCCTCCTTCCTCCTCCCACTTCCACACTGGTTACTTACACACCGCACGAAACGCGACAGCTCAGCAGTCTCTTTACGCCGGTATCGTATAAGCGAGAGCTACAATTCGGCTACACGCATGTACAGCGTGGCACTACCTCGTACTAATAATACTAAATTCGGCTACGATGAGATTATTTTATTATTAGTAATAATGTAAAGTGGTGTATATTGTTACAGCGCGTCGCTGAACCGGGCCGTGCCGCCGCTGCCGGAGCACGCGCGCCCCGGACACTCCGAGCACCGACATCACGCGCAGGTACACGCCGCAGGGGCACCCGGGGCACCTGTTTACACTTACCATCCACGCCGCTAGGGCACCCGGGGCACCTGTTTACACTTACCATCCACGCCGCTAGGGCACCAGGAGCGCCTGTTGAGCGCTTAGGCAGGCAGTCTTAGGCTAGCTCAGCCCCCAAAATGCCGATTTTCTTATATATCATAGTGATGCTATTTTTACTATTTTTTATATTATAAGACGACAAATGAGCAGTCGGAGTTTTCATGGCTGCCGCTGCACTTTACGCCGGTATTGTCGTAAAGTGACAGAGGTAGGTAAGCGAGAGGTCGTCCCCTGTTGAATAATCAACAGAGATAATCGGATATAACCTTTAACTTTTAAGGTAAGCAGGGTGAAATACTTCTGGGTTTAGTCGGTAGGGATAACCCCGTTGCCGAGCCCGACACTGCACCCGGTTGAGCTACCCGGGCTCCTGAGTAGCATGCGTAAAGGCATTCCCCTGCATCACCAAAAAAAGGTGAAATTCCCCTAACTTTCTGAGCGGCTCTATATGAGACTTAGTGGATCAATATACCCTGAAGGATATGCGCACATACTGTATTTCTTTTCGTTTATACAATTTATCTACACCTTGCTATTAATAAAGTAAATAATTGAATTAATTACAGCATCCGCATAGATATCAACCGATGTCGTTGTCCACGCCCACCTCGGGACAGGGGACCTACCAGAACGTGGCCACCATGACTCAGTCGCATCCCAACTATCACGCGCAAACCATGCTGCCGCAGGCGCAAGTTATGGCGCAACCGCTGCAACACGTGTCCATATCCCACGGGGGCCTCGTCACCACCACAGCAGTACCGAGGAACATAGTGGAGCCCGCGCAGACCAAGCACTCATTGGACCTGATCAATTTTACCAACAAAGGCCATCAAACCATGGTGCAAACCGCGCCACGTATCAACGAGAACTACGACAGAATAAGAACGGCCAAGTTCGATAATTACAACGCGACGCTAATACAGAAACTGGAGACGCGAGAACACCCGAACCAGAACTCGAACGGTAGTTCCGACTCGAGTTCGAGCGCCAACAGCGGTACTTCCGCGGTCAGTTCCACCACGACGCCTAATACCAGCGACACGAGCAGCGAGAGCGCCGAGCCGAGCGTCCCGAGTTCCCCCGACAACAACGAACGGAACGCCCCTAATAACGCCCAGAGCGCCCAGAACCCCCAAAACCCCCAGCCGGAGAACGACCCGGAGTCGCTCAATGCCTCACTGGGCGTTCTCAGCTTGAACGAGAGTTCCACGGCCACGAATACTTCGCTTAACGTTAGTCTGCCGCCCTCGGAGAGTCCCAAATTAAACGCGTCCGGCGGAAGTGCCTCCCTTCCAGCTGAGGGTCAGGAAACTACAAATAGCGAGCCTCCTAGGATGGATACTCCGTGTTCCTCAAAGAACCTGGGCAGACCCAGCGGACCGGATTCTTTGCTCAATTTCGGCTTGGGTCTGCAAGCGGCGCTGTCTCCCTCTCACGGCAAAGACGGCAACTACATGGTGTCGAGGAGCCACAGAGATCACCACCACAGGGAGAGAGATAAGAGACATAGTTTGACGCCGTCGACGCACCTGCAGGGGAACCACACTCAGAATCGGTAAGTGCATCCTTAACTAATTAACTATCGACTCTTTGTTAGTGAAAATTAAATATAACGATGACCGACCAACCGGTGAAACTTTTGTTTTGGTTTTGGTTTAGTATTTACCTGTTCATGAAAATTATATGCTGAATACGACATTCTTGTTATAAATGTTGAATTCCGGGTAATCCTTACATACTAAGTATTACTAATAAAGAATAAATAAAGAATAATAAAGATAATGCTTTCAAATCAGAAGTGCAAGTATTAGATACATATAGCCAAATAATTCTATTGAGAACTATAGACCAGTCTATGCGACGATGTCATCAGGCCATGATTTTATTAGACGGGCTTTGGTCTCATAGTTTCATACCTTTCCAGACACTCGGCGGAAATACTAGCAACAAGTTTGCTGGACCACACGGCGGAGAGTTCGCGCGCGGAGAGAACGGAGAGAGCGGAGAGTTCGCGGGAGAGGCGGCGCCGGCGCTCGCGCAGCAACGAGCGCCCGCTGTCCGCCGCGTACGTGGCTCTGTACCCGTACCGACCACAGAAACCCGACGAACTGGAACTCAAGAAAGGAGGTATGGAAGAACATAACAGTCCTGTTTTTTATTAGGCTTCCGTAGCCAAATTGCAAGAAACGGAACCCTTACAAATTTGTCAAGTCTGTCTGTCCGTCTGTCTGTCGGTCCGTATATCACAGCAATTTTTTATGAAACTATTGGGCCTTCGTAGTTGAAACTTTGTAGGTATTCTCTTAACCGCTACTCGAATTTTGAATAAAAATAAATAACTTAAAAATATGGGGGGGGGGGGGGNTACATAGAACTGAATCTAAAAAAAAAAATTCATCCAACCTGTATGTGAGGGTGTCTCTGAATAGGTGTTCAAAAATGACGTTTAGGTTACTAAAACCATTTTTTTGTCAAAATCAATTGTAAATAGACGCTTCAAAAATGGAACAATGAATTTTCCCCCCCTCTAACTTTTAAAATATGATGAGAGAGAGATATCATTATTAGTTTTTGAGAAATAACACATATTCAAAAAACGCAAATACAACTTTTTCGTTCATACAAACGCTATGAAAAACCAAGTTATTTTATTTTCTGGTAAATATGTCGCAGAAAGTCGCCTATACGTTTCGTTGGTACGGAACTCTCGATGTGCGAGTCCAACTCGCGCTTGGCCGGTTTTTTATTCAAGTTCTCTGTGTTTAATTTTACTATAATGATATATTTTTTTTTTGTTTGGCTATTTTATGTATCCCCTCTTGACGCCCACTGTCCCTTATAAATGACAAATTACTATATGTAACAAAAGCTCAGACAGATATCATAAATGCCAACTTCCCTTATAAATGGAAAAAATTTGAATCATTATAATTTTAAAATTACCTATTTATTGTGTTTTTTGTTGTATTGTTTGGTTATCTTTGACATTTACATTAGACATAATACAAAAAAATTTTTAAAAAAATGGGTATTTGTCATTTAAAAAGGACAGTGGGCATTTTCCAGGGAACTCAATTTATAATCTGCGCCAGGAGGGTATTCCTTTAGTGGCTTTTTTTACTACTTTTTGTACATATTTTATCGTGTCTCCTCCTAAATTAATTATATTCTATTCTAATTTGTTTGTTGCGTCGGTATTCGAAGGTACTACTACTATGTTATGTGTTTGACAATATTTTTGAAATTATTTCATATACTCATATAGCTCTTAGAAATTAGTAACTAGTAGTGATAGTAAGAGGTAGTGCATTACTGCCAAATTTGACCTGAGTTGATTTGAGTGAGTACCTCTCGCTCACATGTCAACGCTCTGAGGTGACAGCTATGGGAAGTGGAGAAGACAACGCACCTGCATAA
The DNA here is from genome assembly GCA_001625245.1 of Calycopis cecrops. Lineage (NCBI taxonomy): Eukaryota > Metazoa > Arthropoda > Insecta > Lepidoptera > Lycaenidae > Calycopis > Calycopis cecrops. The sequence goes on from LUGF01023596.1 coordinate 78,038, forward strand.
CAATAAGAATACATGTACAACAAAAAAGTGAATATCGATTACAGGCGTATACACTGTGACGGAGCGCTGCCGCGACGGCTGGTACAAGGGCTGGTGCGAGCGCGCGCAGCGCTGCGGCGTGTTCCCTGGCAACTATGTGGCGCCACTAGCGCCGCTCGCCACGCCCACGCCTACGCCGCACCGCGCTAAACACGATAAGGTAGCATTAGCATTAACTCAACATTTATGAAACAAATAAAAATATACATCAACTAAGATATATCTTTACAAATGTGCTCTGGACTCTGGACAAGAATCTCCTGCATCCAGGGCGAAATATACAAGTTCTGTTGCCATTGTCAATATTATGACAGTGAAGTTTTATGTCGCGCGCGTAAAACGATAGCCATTAAGTTTGCGAGTGCATAAAATAAAGGTAAAAATTAAGTAACTCTTTATTCATTTATACAGAACACAAGTATCTCGTCGTCTACCAACAAGGGGGTGGCGCCACCGGACGCCCCGCCCCGAGCTCCCAGCCCACTCACCACGCCCGGTTTGTTTTTCCATAATTTACTACTGTTCTTTTACTGAAACTAATAATTTTAAATTTAATTTAATAATAATGACAAAATAGTAATTTTAAATATAATCTGTTCTAGGCCAGCTACTAAGTTACCCGTGGACGCCTCAGCCCCAACAGAGCTCTCAGCGGACAGACAAGGTGGGCTTTATAAAGTTTCTCCATTATAACTTGTAAAGTTTTTTATTACTATTTCTTTTTTTTTTTGGTCGAAGATAATTTGCTTAAGCTGGTGGTTGCTACAAAAAGAGTACTCGACTTAAACGATATATAAGTAATTTGTATCTTTTTGACTTAACTGTTTAACATTTAACAACTCACCACTTGTCATCATCGGACCCACGCACAACGAAACTGCACTAACCGCCAGTACAATACTGTAAGTGGAAATGAAGAATTAACCTGTTAAGTAATTTTTTCTTCCTTATATCGATCGATCGAACGACTCATCTGTAACTTCAATAAAATGTTGCATGCAATTTTTCAGGCAAAAGACAAGTCAAAGGCCGAGAAATCTTCTATATCCACGGGCGTCAGCCTCATGAAGCGCCTGGCAGCCATGAAGAAGTGCAAGTCTCCGCCGCCTACGGGCTACAGTATGGACAACCCTGTGTTCGACGACGGGCCCGGGCCGTCACTGCCCGCGCCCGCGCCGCACGCCGTCCACGTGCGGTGAGTAACTTGCGTACGCAGAGTTTACACAGTGATCTCTATACTACTGAATTGCTGGTGCTTCTATAGGGAACGTGCAATATGAGGTTTGACGTTTACTTGTAAAAACTAAAAATTTAAATTTAGTATGATAATATAATTAAAATATTAATACCAGCTGTTCACAAGCGCGGGCACCGTATGACTTACGAATGAAAAAAACTTAACAAAACATATAATTTAAAATTGAATTTATTGAGTTATGTCATAAGTCGAAGAACAAATGTTATAAAACATGCTAGCGCGTTATATACAATTTTATCGAGATTGAACTTCGTCTTCAGTCGCTGTGTTCAGTCAGTCAGTAGGGAAAAAATCTATTTATATAGGGTAATGCTGAGTATGCTTAGTATGCTCACGAAACAATAAATTGAACGTTATCTCGCATGCGTCAAAATTCAGATCATTTATATTGAAGATAAACGATCGGGTATCCATACGATGGCTATTTTAGTTATTTTGTCAGTAACTAGGGTAGAATATTATCCAACAGGCATTAATCACGAGTCACAGTATCAGCTATCCAGATGTATAGAGATCAATGATTTTATAGCATAAGTGGAGCAATGAGCAGTCGGTACTTTTCGACCTGTCACAGGCGCGGGGTCTAACATCACCAACTTCCTGCTTGGTACATTTGCATAGATCTATTATCAGATCGATCGGGATCGAACAGGGGATCGACAGGGGATAAAGAGGAACAGAATATTTCACTGAATATAGTTCGTACTACATCGATGGACACAGTTGAACATTAGAATGTAACGTGTATATCGTACGTCAAACTATAACTTTATTCTGTTGCGTTGTGTACTCATAGTGTACATGTGTGTACAGTATCCCACGTGTTATTTTTAGATAATAAATAGTATACCCCATATAAAACAAAACCAAGAGATATTGTTGTAGGTTGCATCGAAAAAAAACGGACCTAATGTGTTACATATTATTCCTACTTTAATATATATTTTATATATTTCCTGGAAGCCCTAGACAGTAACAAAGAGTAATAATTATGTAGCTAGTCCCCTGCGTCCTTTAGTGTGGTTTGTTTAGAGTTAAAAAAAATACGGACGATAATTTTACGTGATAACGTCGAAAGCAAACATTGACGAAACACTAAATTATCATTATTATCTATAATACAAAGAAAGAGAAAGAAAAGCAAAGAGAACAATGAATTGATTTGGACTTGTTAATTCAAGAAGCCACACGCTTAGGCCGTTCGTGCCTCTCTATCGCTTTTTTCGCGCTCTTGCTTGCACGTTCGGTGGAACGTGACAATGAAGTGAAGTGGCAGCTGTGCTGTCGCGTTTCGTAAGGTGTGTAAGTAGCCGGTGGCCCATGGACGGAGGAGGAGGAAGGAGGGCAACGCATCCGTGTATAAACTGTAAACTATGCGGATGTCTATGGGCGTCGGTAGTCACAAGGATGGCTTCGACTGCTCGTTTGCCCCCTTATATTATTTAAGAAAAAATGAGTCATGCTTTTCGTGCGCACAGTCGGCGTTCGTCGATTTATAAGATGTTATCGCGTCAAAATGTACCAAATGAATCCCAGTATTTTTGTAAATTCCATCGTTACCCCTAGCTTTTATCTACGCACGTATTCGCCCCTGTAATAACAATCCCCTCACAATAGGAGATACCCATCTGTGTGCATTGTTTGTGCATGTGTGATTAACATTGTGTTGTTGTGTCCTGAAGCTAACAGCACTGTGTTGCATAATGTGCATTGTGTATTCGTTTGTAATGTCATAAAAATGGTATATTAAGGAATATACTATAATATACAATCATGGTACATATTTTTAGTTACATATACCATTTTTGTGCAATAATCATAACATCGACAACGGCGATATGTTGAAGAAATACAAAATAAAATATTTTCTTCATTCATAAATGAGTTTACTTAAATATAACCAAGTTTATATTTATAGCATGTAAAATGTATATTTATTCAGTACATCACCGTTGTAGCAAGTTCCACGTGTGTCATGGGCTGAGCAACATATTATATGCTATGGTTGGTCTATTTGTAGCATTGTGTGGCTCATAGTTACGATAAAAGTTTTATTATACGTTTAATCAATATATGATAAATTTAAATTATGTAGAATAAATTAAAGAAGCTTTTATTGTGATTATTTGCCAAAGGGCAACGCGTGGGCCCCCGTTCGGTAGTAGTAGATGGTAGTGCGCGCAGGTCGGGCTCGTGTCCGTCGCAGCTGCTGCGTGCGCTTCCGTCGGCTGCAGGGCACCCGGGGCCCCCGGGGCTGTCCGGGCCCCCGGGACACGCCGGGCCCCAGACGGGGCCCCTGGGGCACGCGGGGGCCGCGAGGCACAAGGAGCGGCACGCGATGCTAGAACATCGCCTGCACAGGTTTGATATGAATCATTTAAATTATTTATCTTTTCTGCAGTTTCATGTTTTTGCATCCTCTACAATCTACTTCACATAATAATAAAAAAAATGCTTTGTATGTATTGCGGCACACATTATATTTTTTGTCATCTAACATTATTTTGTTTACAATTTCCTGGATTAGGATTTGCCTGGAATAATATTTGGTTGGTAAATTTAATTTTCTTCAAATATTTGTAATAAATTAATAATAGGTTGGTGTATAAATTTTATCATTATATAAATTTACACACGTCTTTTATTTTCATTGGCGGGTGTATGCGGCTTTCAATATTCTGGCGATTTTATTTTATTTTCTTTTGACCAATTCATCGCTAACATTTAAAAATATATATATGTATTTTAAATGCAAAAAAGCAGTTAAAATAAAATTATAAAAGAGCAAATAAAATAATCTTTGTAATATACAATAGTATATTTGTGTTACAAATTATGATAGATTCTGTATATATGATGCACAGTAGATAAATACCCTATATCTATCCTTGCCTGTGTAGCTTATATATATATGAAATGCTTTATTTTGTCAAACAATTTGTGCTATCCACATATTATAGTTAACACAAATGTTCGTTTCTCTTTATGCCTGCTTCTCAATGTGGTATGAAATCATCGCCTTACTTTCCACCACATATTTGTTAAACCCGTTAAAACTGACCATGACTGCTGAAAAGCTTTAGAAACTTCAGGATCGTAAAATACATAAATAATACAACTGACAAATAAAAATATTTATTTGCCAACAACATACCTATATTTTTGCTCTAAGTACAATATATTTGTGAAATCTTTTCGAGTAATCGATTACGAATCGATCACTCGAAAAGTATATATGCAAGCTCAAGTATATGTATATAAAAAAGTATATTTGGAAAGCATCCTTTAAAGAAAGCTTACCAAGTAGTAAAATCTTATATTCTCTACTTAATACCTTATTGAAGAGGGATTTGAAATAAGTGCATAGATGGTAAAAAAATAAGTATTGTGCTTCAGGTCATCGAATGAAGGACCTTGGCAGAGTCATAGGAAATCTCAGTCGCTCGACGTGACGGCGGCGAGGAGGGAACGGCATCACACGCAGCCAGTCAAAGAGAGGTTCGTAGTCTGTAACTGATTGTAGAACAAGGGGACGTTTCATCAAAAAAATGCACCTTTCACATTTTCAAACACAGTACCTACAACTAATTTCAAAGTAATTGCATGTTAGCATAATAAAATCTTGCACTATTTATATTCTGAAAATGATGATCGTATAAAAATATTTTCACAATGTAAACGCTTAAAAACAAGCCCCAGTTGGTAAATAGTGCCATGAAATTCCAGATTCCGCTGTATAGCGCCGTACCCGCCGAACTCTGATTACGAGCTGGAATTAAAAGTGGACGACATAGTGGTGGTGTGCAAGAAGCGTGGCGACGGCTGGTACAAGGGCACGCTGCAGCGCACGGGTCGGACGGGCCTGTTCCCCGCCTCCTTCGTGCAGAGCTGCCCCGACTGACCGGGCCCCTTCCGCCGCGCCTACACGCCCCCTCCGGAAGCACGGTGCGTACGCCCCGCCTACACGCCCCCTCCGGCCGCGCGGTGCGTACGCCCCGCCGACGCGCCTCCTTCGACCGCACAGTCTGTACGTTCCGTCAACGCGTCCCCGTCGTCTACATTACGCTGCGCACGCTCCACCTACACGTCTACTTCGTCGATATTACGCGCACGCTCCGCCTACACGTCTCCTACGTCGATACTACGTAGCGCACGCTCCGCCTATACGTCTCCTACGTCGATATTGCGTAGCGCACGCTCTGCCTACGCGTCCACTCCGCCGATGTTACCTAACGCTCGCTCCGCCTACTCGTCTCCTGCGCGGATAATACATATTACACGCACGGTCTACACGACGCCCCCTTCACCTACGTCACGGTATGTACCCTCCTCTCTCACTCCGCCTTACGACGCTACCCGTGAGCTTATCGTATATCGGCGGGGCAAATTGGTCTATCTTACTCAACTTGAACATCCGACCATGTTATGACGATGAGTGTAAGAATGGGAAGAAGATGTTTATTACAAATTGCAGCAATAATGACAGACATATTTTACTTTACAGATGTATTTTAGAAATTGAAATTGCGCGACGTTCAATAAACTATTGTGTTAGTTTTTATTAAAAGTATAAATCTATTATTACAAGTGTTAAAATCTAAACTTTTAACGATGTTGCTATTGGATGTGGCGTAAACTCGTTGTTATAACTATAGTAAAGTTTTCCCGCACGCTATTCCATGTATCCTATTTGAACAATTTAAACAAGTTTTGGCTGATCTAAAATATATTTTATTGAATCAAAAATAAATTGAATATTTGTATAGGCTATAGAAATATTTACACGAGCTTTTAGGAAATTGATTAGAAAAATGTACTTTATTTATTTAACACACGGAAAGAAAGAAATTTCGAAAACTAAATATTTAAATCAATGGGTACAAGAGGCGTGAGAGTTCCCACTGTAAATTGTGAGACGGCAACGAATTTGCAAACCCCAATGCTAATTAGTAAGAGATAATGCCATGCTATATTGCAGCCCAATTGAAGCCAGCAATGGCCGGGAAGGTGCCTCTCGCTCAAATATACCGTCACAAATCATGCAGAGTTATGCGGTTTGTACGTTTCCGTAGGCCCATTGAAGGGGAAAGAGGAAAGGAGGGCAAACATGCTTGTGTGCGAGCGTCTGTTGCCATCAAATTTTCCCGACCGCTCTCTTCTTTCCTTATACTTATAGTACAACAAAAATCTCTTTGTGGATGTGAATGTGGCGGCAGTTACATCTTATTTTCAAGCAAACCTCCAGGTATTAAAAAAATATACGAAATAAGGAATTTTAAGCCTAGTTTAAATGGAGCAAGTTGATTACAAGAAGGGACTTATTGTGGACTGATCCTAGCAAGTGTAGAGAAATGTTCACTCATTATTGAATCAGGTAGTGTGTTTAAAGTGCATGTCTATCAAAGTATATTATCATACAATGGTCCTAGATGTTATTATATAGTTTATATCTGGATAGGACAGAACATTACTAAATAATCAAGATTTTTCGGTGTATATTCAAACCTTCATATTTCCGGCTTCACTGTCATTAAAGTCTGTCAAAGTGAAATCAGTAACGCTATAAATATATAACTAGTAAGTTTTCTACCACTAAGAGTTTTACTACCAATGTACATAAAGATTTTTCTAATATTTTAAGAAGTATAGATAATACATTAGATAAATCTTATTCGCCAACGGTCCCTTAGTGTTAAAAGTTTTTATTTTTAAATAGATATTTTTCAATACTTAATATTGTAGGTAACTTATTAACACGTGGTAATTGTAATATTATAAAATTTTTGACAATTTTATATTTATAGATCAATTATTAAATATACGCTTATTACTTTAGTTTTTCACAAACGTCTGGATCCTTCAGCCACGTAGGGTAACGATTTTGCCGAATTTTATTTGTACCGCATTATTAATAATATTTAATACTAGCTTCCGCCCGCGACTCCGTCCGCGCGGATGTAGGTCTTCGCGTGGATGGATTTATTTTTTTCTACGTATTTTTCTAGGATAAAAAGTATCCCATTTTATGCCCAGGATAATAAGGTATAATTATACCAAGTTTCATCGAAATTGAACCGTTAGTTTTCAAGTGATGCCTGAACATACAGACAGACAGACAAAAATTTTTTTAATCGCATATTTGGGTTTGGTATCGATCCAGTAACAACCCCTGCTATTTATTTTTTCAATATTTTCAATGTACAGAATTGACCCTTCTACACATTTATTATACGTATAGATTATATTTTAAGAGATAGATGCCAACTCTTTTTTTAAATGCAAGAAGAATACATGATTTTATGTGTATATTAAACATTAAATAAATATTTCTTATAAATGCAATACAGATTATCTAATATATAAAATTCTCGTGTCACAGTTTTCGTTGCCATACTCCTCCGAAACTGCTTGACCGATTCTCATGAAGTTTTGTGAGCATATTGAGTAGGTCTGAGAATCGGCCAACATCTATTTTTCATCCCGATATTCCCACGGGATCGAAAGTTACGCGGGTGAAACCGCGGGGCGCAGCTAGTAACATATATAATAACATTTTACAAAAAAAATATCAAAACTTTGGTTCAAGGATACCAGACGAATGTATTTTAATTTTTTTTTATTTAAGTAAACACTGCCATATTAATCATTTTTACAAGATGACATTTAAAATTATTTTAATTCTAATATTAAGATATCGCAGCGTTCTACTATATTTTACCCGTACACATTTTTTTTATTATAGCATTGACCCTTCCGTGCACTTTCATAACTAAGTTTTGTTAACTGGTTAAGAAAAACCCTTTTTTATTATTGTTTTCACAACTGGTTTTTAAACAAGAATACGAAGTGTTCATTCATAACTGACAATCACAAATAGTTAAGAAACGAATAATTATGATTATGTTTTTATAACTAGCTACAGTCAGCAATAACCTTAAATCAAACACAGAATGTAATTTAGGTGAAATTAACTATTACTTAATATTTAAATGGGGCAATTATTTCTAAACAATGTCCAACAGTGCTATCACTGTTGGACACTTATTTTATTTGATAACTTATTTGTTAAAAGATGTATAGTATCCGCAATTTCTTGGTCAATCTCTTGGTAATTTTTGTTTTTGTTTGTTTTGAACGACATTGAAATTTTTGTTTCTTTAATAAGAACATTC
>LUGF01023596.1:89478-102135 GCA_001625245.1 Calycopis cecrops
GCCGGAGTGTGCGAACGAGACAGATAGTTGGTTTTCTTAAAAGGCCGGAGTTGGCCTACTCTTCTTTTTTCACTTTAGTAAAGATCGTAGTCCACTGCGTGGGTAACGAGAGGGTTGGGGTGACGGGGTACCCGATCAAATTTATGGGCCTAAGATATTTTTGAAGTAGCTTCTGATGGAGGGTAATCCAAAGTTCTTGTGTAAATTGTGGTTGCCACGGGCAACCCATGGCTATTCGCGGGAAGAGATTTTGCACTTTCTGCAAAATCTGTATGTGGGAGGTCTAGCGTAAGCGAACACTACGCTGGAATCATTTGCAGCATTTCTGAGACACATCGTACTTCTACCGTTTAGTAGTAGTATTAAATTTGGGTAATATGATGCATGATTACTGGCTTTCGTTAAGTGCTCTCTAAATCTGAAAGAACGATCCAGTGATTCTGAGCTATTTCATCGTTTACTCTGGGTATTTTAGTGTCGTAGAGCGATACGGGAGACATGGTGCGTCTAGCTATGAACTTGTTTCTATTATATTCTATTCTATTCTATTCTAGCAATGCAGCGCCACCGAAGGACAAAGCATATAGCATTGCTCTTTGCAGAGTTGACTTCTACACATACACATAAGTTTGTCAACTTTAATACCTTGCAACGTTCATCTCGTTGGTATGGAACCCACGGTGTGTGGGTCCGACTTTCATTTAGCCGGTTCTCAACGTCCGAATGATACAATGAAATTCAATCAATTTTAGACGTATAACCTTCGCGCCAGATTCGCCCGCGCAGTACATTGACGCAAAGCGAGCTGCAACAGCTTGCATATGCAAACAACTCATCGATATTTGCACATAACATCAACAATTACATTACTCAATACCATTGAGTTATATGTATACGTAGTAATAATAACTCAATGCTCAATACTTACATTATGATGGCAAAAAATAATTATATAGTAAGAGGTAGTGCCATACTGCACTGTAGTCGAATTGTATCTTTTGCTCGCACCGCACCACGGTGTGTCATGTGTGAGTTTCTAGAGGGCCATGGAGGGATAAGGAAGAAGGCGTCGCGTGGGTAGTCCCGATTGCTCGTTTGCCCCTTTATACTATGAAAAAAAATATACGTGATATACTTCTAGTCCATACCAGCAGAGTGACGTGCGAAGCAAACAAAAGTCATTCACCTTCACATTTAACACACAATATAGGTATATAAAAAATCAACTTAAATTGCTATATCGCCTACAGACAGCCCATCTGCGGATTTTAGAATTTATTTATAGGTACAAGGAAAAAACATAATATAACTAACTAAGGAGTAAGCTGCAAGATCACGTGAAACAGGAATCTCTTTTTCACTTTCGAATCATCAAACTTGATGCACACAGTTTTTTTCATATAGCAACGAAACGAGTAAGCGGGTCGGAGTCAGTCGCCTTTTCGTGAGTGATTATTCTATTTGCTGCCGCCCACAGCTTGTGCAACATTAGACGTTTCGCAGGAGCATTGTCTTTTAGGAATTTTATAAGCTATTCTTTGTGTCCGAAATAGCGGGTATGGTAGCAAAAAAATATTATTCAAGAGTTTTAATATCCATATATTAGGTAATTATCAGCTTATTGTAAAGGGTTGTACCATAACGTGTAACGCACCGCTACGTAACAGAACTAAGACAATGACGATATCTTTCGATCATTTTCTCTACCGAACAATCGACCACTTTCGTTTGTCGCGTGGCAATTTCAAAGTCAATTGTAGGTAAAGAAATGTACACTTTATTACCAACTAGTTGTTACCCGCGGCTATGCTCGCGTGGTTTTCGATAAAAAAAGAGTTATTCAGTCCTTCAACTATCTCCATACTAAATATCACAGATCCGTTGATCCGATTTGGTGTGTAAAAAGGTCAAACAAACAAGCTATCACTTTCGCATTTATAATATTAGTATGGATAGGCTATGCCAGTATTAAGTTAAGAGGTAGTGCCATGCTGTATTGCAACTGAATTGGGCCGGCACGAACGAGGAAGGGCCACTCGCTCACACGATACCGGCGTAAAGTGGCAGCTGTTTTGTGCGGTGTGTGTTTCTAGTGGCCAATGAAGGGAGGAGAAGGATGGAGGACAATGCATTTGTGTAACGACTATACGGATGCTTACCGCGTCAGTAGTCATTAAAATGGCTCCGATTGTTAGTTTACTTCCCTGTATGAGGCCCGCTGAGTTTGTTTCGCCGGTTCTTCTCAGGACAGGGCTAGGGTTGAACCGGTGGTAGATTTTATTGTTGACGTTCAAAAAGTAATTCCTGTAATTCTATTTTGAATAAAAACTTTTTGATTTTGATTTTATAGTCTAAAAAAATTATAATTATTACAATGTGGACATTGCCAGTACAAAGGACCCTAAGTATAAATCAAATACCTATATTCTACATGTGAGTTCAACTTATGAGTAGGCACAAAATGCAATAATTTGTGTCTCCATATCTCATTTTGACGTAGGCACCTACACAGCACTCTAAACTTTCACTGCGCGAATTGTCGAAGCTTGAGGTAATTGAAAGCTCAAAGCTTAAATAACTTTCAAATCCTTTCATACATCGAAAGTGGCTTTACGCCTTTTGTGTTCGACAAATTTAACTAGTTATAATTTCATTGAACTAGATTTAGGTTATTTTTTATATTAGGTAATAGAAATTTGTAGATCTATTTTTTTAATAGGCATCGAGTTTTCAATTTGAGACACATATTTTTACTCATAAAATACCGATAGGTATGTTGATTATTGTGTCTACAAGAAAGTAGGATAAAGTTTGATTTATTTATGATGTGTATTCCGATTCCGGCACTATGCTATAAAGAACCTACTTAGTTTTTTTCCGCCCCCCTGTCCGTGTTAGACCTAGAGCTAGACCTAGTACCTATAGTACCTACCTACTTAGTGGAGTAATTAGAGACTCGAAGAGAAACATACTTATTAGGGTGACGTCAGCGCGGGCTCAGATAGTACATATATGTACGGCATAAATGACAGCTGTGCAGTCGCGTTTCGTATGTTGTGTAAGTAGCCGGTGGCCCATGGAGGTGGGAGGAGGCAGGAGGGCAACGCAATTATGAATAAAAATATACGTGATATACTTCTAGTCCATACCAGCAGAGTGACGTGCGAAGCAAACAAAAGTCATTCACCTTCACATTTAACACAGGCGAATGTAGAATGTATCCGACAATCGCGTTACAATTTACAATCAATTATAAAATGTATCAAAATGTCGGCTTCATGATGAAAAACAATAAGTTCAGACAACCGGTTGTAGAGACACGCTTTGGTTACTCAAGACCACAGACCGTTAAAACAAACACGTTGTTTGGATTCTGAGCAACTGATGAAATTCTATCGTATTTTTTGTGGTTATACTTTATTTGGTTAGCACGAATACACGACCGGTTAAAGGTGAGTGTTGTAGTTAAAATCTAAGAGTGCTTAGTTTTTGCTGCACAGGTTTCTAAACAGAAAGGTCCTAGGTTCAGCTCAAGAGATTTGCCAATGTCTTATTAATTCTTCTAAGTAGGTATGTTAGTGCAAGATCAATCCAGAGTTGAGACGTCAGGACATACCTATATATATATCGAAGAACAGGGAGACCAATCTTTTTTATAGTATAGACGAGCAAATTAGCAATTGGAGAAATTTCTAGACGCTCAAAGATTCTAACAATAATTATTTCGCCATTGTCCATAAGTTCGTAGATAAATTATAGATTCATATTCCCACTCTAAAGATACTGGAGGGCGAAGCCCACAATATTATAATACCCGTAACATCGCAATAAGTATTAGTTTCCTATCAGTGATTACTTGTAAGGCTGCACTTATTATTAGCTAATTTAAAACTCAATAGGATTCAGGAATTAGCTTACAAGCAATGTCGATTTATTAATTATAATTTAAGTACTTTTAATGTTTATGTCACGTTTTTGTGACCACTTTCCCTTTACAAACACTCGTGAATAGTCTGGTTCTCTGTAGGCAGAGTACCTAGTTATTTCAACAGACTACACATTACAAAGGCAAGTATTATATTCGTAGCGGAGGGGTTATAAAATTTTGGGTACTACCCACTACCTCGAAGCGATAAGGACCGAGCCTACTCGGCCCTTTGAAGTTTCCACTACTTTTATGAAACGACAAAATATGCAGCTGTTTCGCTCAGGGCAAGGGCTGAATCTGCAAGTCTTACTCCGAGGCCCAGTTCCGACATTTCCAGGGTTGTTCTGTGATGCGAAACACTAGTATACTTATACAAAAACTAAAAAGGAACCGTGCCCATTTGTTAAAATCCAATTAATCGAATTGCATTAATAGAGCAACTTCTATATCATGTAACCGATCGCATGCGCGCCAGTAAAGCAGTAAATCATAATTAACCTGAACCAGTCTACATGCCCATCAGCTCTTCAAATACGGTGCTGTATTTGAAAAGAAGTTATTACATGGATAATTGGCTAATGTTTTTTAGATCTTTCCTGTTTTGCCTGTCTGGCTGAAAATTCCTAGTTGGTGCATTCGCCGATACGTTCGAGACGAATCTTAAATAGTTTGGCGACTGTACGTGCAAGGTTTGGCGCGGTTTGTGAGTAGCCGGTGATCATTGGGGGAAAAGAAGAAAGGAGGGCAAACTGTGTAACGATTATGTCCATGGCCGTCGACAGTCATCTAAATAGGTACCTGACTGCCCGTTTGCCGTATAATACTATAAAACAACCATTTACCATGTGTATATGTGTTATAAATATAGGTTTGGGGGATTACAAATTGGGAAGTTCATTAAATGGCTTAGGTAGTGTTGCTCAATGTGATAGGAGATAAAGAAAAATAAACATTTAAAGCATCCAGATCCATGTCTCTAGGTGAAGCAATTGACACTATACTCGTACAACCCCAATTGATCTACTTACTTGAAGTTGATGCTTCCGGAGACTTGTTAATTGATCTCTTTATATTGCCGCTGAAGAGTGGCATAATGAGATGAGATGGCAATTAAGAGGCGTCTTTAAGCTGTCGATCACATTGACCCACATCGATAGACGGCAAATGTTCCTTACAATATATTTTTAACATAGAGGGTCTGTAAACAACCGCATGGTTCATGGTTACCCAGGAGCGTTGCTTCACCGTATTCCCCTAATGGGTCACTGGTTACAACTGCAAGAAACGTGACAGCAATAGCTATTACTTTTAACGCTGTATCACGTGAGCAAGACGTACGTTTCCCTGGTAGTAGAGACCTTTTAACTTAGCTATAGAATAATAATAAATAAATAAATATATGTGGACTTTACACACCACGTTGGCTTAGCCCCATGCTAAGTACCGTAAGGATTGTGTTACGGGTACTAGACAACGGAATATATTTAATACGTTTTATATATTTAAGATTTTTATTATAGAAATATATATAAATACGTATATAAACATCCATGACCAAGACGGGATTCGAACCCGCGACCCCTGGCGCAACATGCTCCACTTATCCGAGCCCTGTACCACTGCGCCAGCCTGGTCGTCAATTAAACATTCCTGTTTTGATGGAAACAAAAACATCACACCTAAGATACAGAGTAGCCTCCATTAGCAGATCTAAAGGTCGATTTCAAAATAAAAAAAATAATCTGAGAAAAAACCACTAGGTACCTGCAGAGTATCACGGCAACATACGTTTGTCTTTTTGCATCACGAGTGTGAGTCGTGTAGTCTGGCATTTCACAACAAATGCTGGTAAAGGTCACAGTATGCTAGTCTTAAATTTCATTGTTTGTTATATTGCAGGTGGTATATTCATTCCTGAAAAAACTGAACTTGTTACTGACGGGTTTGGTACTGATTTGTGGCACAAGAAAGTGGCTCGAACTAAGTATAATTCGCGCGTCTTTCAGTAGATATCTCACAGACAATATGAATGTAGATTATACGTGGAGGCTCATTCTTTGAATATATTGTAACAATTTATACATGAAAATAAAATCAATGTCTTTTCGTTATTTCAAAATAAAATTTTCATGTATAGTGCGTTATTATTACAATAGGGTATTTGACAATTTTTTGATTTTTCTCTTATTTCATACTTTATGACTTGTTAATCACGTTACATAAATATTTTCAGAAAATAATCAGTATTAACAACAAAAAGTAATGTTAAAGTTTGAGTTATTACACTCGCGCCTAAAACAGTGCAAACTGTCATGGCGGCGCAATATGATTAGATTGACGTGAAACGCAAGTAAATAAAGTGTTAAACACTAGGCAATTCGGCTATTGTTTACTTGCCGGTGACGTCATCTGAGTTTCAACCGATCACAAAACGTTTTTGACGTTGACAAATAATTGCTACTTTACTTACTACTTTTCAAAAAATATGCATTATTTTGCATAAAATGTATATGGTTTATTATAATATTATCTAATAGGATGACAACAATTCGTAGCATATTTTTAATAGTGTTAGAATACCCTATTGTATATGTAGCAATTTTTATAATTTATATCTGTCTATCTGTTGTTTATACGGGGTAATCCTCTGCTAATTTAACTGAAATAGTACCTAGTTTAAAGGACAGGACATATAGGATTTTTTTTTGTTCCAAAACAAGCAATTTTTCCAAATTATTCACGCTAGAAGAGTTGAATTGTGATTTTGCACTATCATCGTCGTCATATAATCAACTAATACCACAGAGCCAGCTTTTTTTTTGTTTATGGTAAAGGGGGCAAACGAGCAGTCGGAGCCATTTTCTTGACTACCGATTTCCATATATATACAGAACTGCCCTCCTTTCTTCTGCCACCTCCATGGGCCACCGGTTACTTACACACGCGAAACGCGACAGCACAGCTGTCACTTTACGCTGTTCTCGTCTAAGCGAGAGGTATCTCCCCGTCGTCGTGCCGGCCTAATTTGGCTGCATGCAAACATGCAGTGTGGCACTACCTCTTTCTGTTCTTATCCTATAAAGTTTTGCTCACCAGGAACCTCGTAATGGCTGCGGCTGTCCTGTGGCTTTACCTACTTGGAGCTTTGTAATATATTTTATTATTTTATAGCCTTGAATAATTAATAGCAGTTCGACAGCCAGGCAAGCTTTCCTTATAAATTATTCTGTGTAGTCGTAGATTTGCAAATTTCTCTGCAAGTTCTGTTACATATCTGCACTTTCTAACGTTCAATTATAGAAACAGAATAGTAAGGTTAGTCAACTGATCCCTGCCTTTGTTCCATTATAGTTACACGATTATTTGTGATATGTGCTGCAAATGAATATAATAAAAGCTTTGTTTTGAAAAACATAATATATTTCTATAAGCTATCCGCTCAATTAAGAGAATTTGGCAAACAAAGAGTGTTGGGCTTCTCAGATCACTCGTACTAAATCAACATAGATCATCATGTCGATGTTATTCCAGAGATACTTCTCAGGTTCGTCGGCAACCATGCAATTTTTTTTAACACATACAAAGTATACAAAATAATTTATCGGATTTGAGTATATACCTAACTCTTCTGACTGAGTGACCTGAAGTGCGTCTTGGCCGCCAAAAAAAAATATACTTATAATTATTGTATACTTAGATATAATTACTCAAAGAATATCAGGAAATACTCCACTTTTATGTCTAAAAAATACGTTGTGGCATCTTTTAATATTCTATTAAATTACTGTTCTATTGTAGAGCTATGAAAACTAAATGAATATCAATCCTTATCAGCAAAAATACGTCGGTTACCGTCACGCTATCTGGTATAGAACATTTACATCATATCATATGAATAAATATTTTAGTAGGAATCGTAAAATGAAACCGAACGATTTAAATTAGATAGAATGATATAGTTCAATTATATATTACCTACCCAAACAAAGATAGCCCAGGTCGCTAGTTTATTGATGAAATAAGACACTGATAAAAATATGTGTTAGGTTTTGCAGTCTATCGAACTGCAAGTGCAGTATTTGCAGTGAAATGTGGCGTTGTTTTGTGTCAATTCAGTCTGGAGCGTGAGCGGGTGGGCGGAGCGGCGAGCTGCATGCGCCGTGCGCTCCGCTCACCAGACGAGCGCGGCTCAGTGGAAATACGACTCCATTGTGGCAGCACGTGTTATTGTTTCACACTGTCATGCCCTAACATAAACATCGAAATGCCGACCGATGTTATGTCAACTTGTCACGCCGAACACTTCGGCCAGAGCCTCGGCAAGAAGACCCGGGACGCCGAGGTGAAATCGGGATTCCTGGTCCTGCTGGGACCCGGCGGGATGAGGCAGGATGTGCGGGTCGTTGTGTACAGGACCTCGCAGGAGCACTTCGCTGTTATGTATCCAAGAAAACGACTCTCCAAATCCATAGGCGTTGTGAATCTGAGAAATACGGCCATAGAGCGAGTGAACAGTGGTTTCTTCGTGCGACAAAAGGGCTATGACAATACAATATCCGCAAGATTTATGTGTTCCGAACGCGACATAGAAGCATGGCTACTGGCATTCTCAGCCAACACTTCACAGGCTTGTCAGCATCACTCAAATCTACCAGTGCTGGTTGAAACAGAGGAAAGTTAAACCGGTGAATCAAAGTTTTTTGTGAGTGTCTTCGCTTCGGCGTGTGATTCTTGAGAAACACCGATCGAGGCTGTGAATATTTTGCAATGGGATGCAAAAGTGAAAGTTGTGGTTTTTTGTCTGTATAAAAGTATTATTACACCTACGTGCTTTGTCGTTGATCGTGATGTGAGAATTAAACCGGCTGTACTTGCTGTAGTTGACGCTGTTCCTGTGATAAATGATCTTAGCCTCCGCAGGATAAATAATTAAGCAGTATTATTTATGGCTTCAAAGTAAAGCTGTAATTTTCATGTATTATTCAAAAGCAAATATCAATATGTATTGAGTATATTATGTATATAAATGATATTGAAGATTATATAGTACCTATAAACCTAAACACCGGGACCGGTAAGCGTCGATGCACTTGCTAACAGCAAGAGTAACTCTCTGGTGTTGGGGATTACGAAAGCTAATTAGCGTTCGTTTTCGAAACCCTACTCTTTTGTGTTTGTATTGTACTACTGGGTTTTAATGTACCTACTTGTAGTATTTTTGTTTTTGCATGTTGAAACAAAAATGAATAACTGCTTATTGTTAACATTTAACTGTCACAATTTTATTTCTTAATGAAGACAGTTTTAAATTAAGCAAGACGAAGTATAATATGAATCTACCTGTCTAATGGTTCATAGATGTAAAGGTGTAATTTAGCAAATAAAAACTAACCTGATATACCTACCTACCTTTGTATAAATATTAAATACTAGTATTAAATATGGAAATATTAATAAAAGTAGGTAGGTCAACTACTTCGGACTTCTAGAATCGGTAGGTATTGAACGTGACGATAGTATTTGTTTTTTATTTCCAGAATATCTTATACATAATCTGTGTAATCTTTAGAAATTTGTATACATATATCTAGTATTTAGAAAAAATGTGGATAGCATATTATTATGTATTATATGAATGAAAACATGAATGAGCTTGTTATGATTAGTCTAGAGTTTAGATTAACCAGAATCCAGGCAAAAATTACTAAAATTTTATCTAAAAATTTAACTCTAATCTGAAACGCGCGGCTGCGTAAAAGGATCTTTCGTGACGTCACCTGGTTTGTAAACAAAAGGCCTCAAGCGGTCTACCGCTTCAGGCTCTTTTCTCTAGAAAAGAGATACCTAATATCAATAATAATTTCTATAATGATCAAATTTTACTATTACCTACATTGTAAAATAATAATGTTATTTAATAAAATAAAAAATATATTGTATTTCACGTTACGTTATTTTTAAATTCATTCATTCATTAATCATGTAGATAATTACAACGATAAGTTGTAATTATCTACATGATTAAAGATTGTAAGTAGAAAAAAACTAAAAACCTAAACAGCATCAGGTCTGCTAAGCTTCATTAGCAGCTGTATAAAAAATAATTCTGGTCGTTTACCAGAAATAAGAGTCATGGGCATCTATATAATGTGAGCTTAGCAGAGATTATGGCCAGTGCCGGATTCAGGTGGGGGCTTAGGCCGACTGCAGTCCCGCTTAAGGCTTAAGGGCCTTAAGATATTTTTTGTGCCCAAAAATGAGCCCCTTTTCAACCCCCTGGTCTCCAAGCTCTGAGCTCCGCCAGAGCTTAATCCGTTGCTGATTATGGCTATTGATTACTAAATGAATATAGTACATTTACGTAGCATGTAGTAACTACTAGACATCAATGCAATGGTCTGGTTAATCTAGATTCTAGATATTTTACTAAGGTGCTCACTAACCGAATTGAATTTAAGGGAATTGTAGGTATAAGTACTTGTGCTACTTAAAAATTGTGATTGGTGAAAAGGTACGCTACTTCACGTTCTAGTTATTTCTATAAAAACATAAGTAGGTGCCAACCCAAATTTCTATGTAATATGTGCTTTGATGAACATACTGTTTGTATAAGTCTTGAACATTTTTAAAATAGTTTTGAGTGATCAATTAGGGAATGCTAAAAAGAAGGACAATGTTGAAAATGATCTCTTAGGAAATTATGTGTCTACATATTATATTAAATTAATACTGGTTGGTAATTTCAAACACATATTTAGTTATTTTAAATATCATTTTACGTCTCTTAGTTTTTAACATACACATCACACAGCTGTTTGTTATTTTTTAAGATTAGGAAAAGGATTACACTCATGCCTTATTGTTATGTAGTAAGTCAATAATTGCTATAAATTAGCTATCAATCTGTTGGAGGTTTATTGGTAGTTTTGCACCGACCCACGGAGCATTTTCTTGTTATTCTTACGACGATTTCAACACCGAGAACGATGTTAGCTGTTGTGTCACGTGCGCTTTATTTGCGATGAGACCGAAACGGAAGAGTGAGGCAGCACGGTAATGAGGCTCAGATATACATAACTACATCAGGCACGCGGGAGGCTCTCAAGCCAAGTTTCAGCTAAGAGACCGTAACCACATGGTACAACTTTTGACCCGTTTGTAAAATTAATACGCAAGATTTCATAGGAGGTACCTACGCAAGTTTAAACAGTGTCTTGGAGTGGATACTTCGTAGAAAAAATAAATAAATGGATAGCATGTAGCTGAAGTGTTTTATACCCATAATTGCAATTAGCAACATTTTTTTATTAATTTACGAGGCAAATTGAGATCCTTTTGAACGACCGATATTGTTTCATCACCGTAGGCCCTTAACTTAAGTTAATTATTAGGTTATATTATTAATATTAATAATTCATATAAAAATATTATGCTTCGTTTAGACAAAGCATAATATTTTTATATGATTCAAGAAACACAGTCGTCAGCTTGCTAGGGTACATGTGTCACTTTGAAGCTACTCAATGGATTATATTATACTTAATGCAGTTTTGTTTCATTGATAGTGACTCACTAGGTTTTTTATTTAACACATAGAAGATTGCATTGTAATAGAAGAGACTCAATGTCAAAGGTAGGTCTAGACCAGTGATTCTCAACCTTTTTTTTGTTGCGGCACATATTTAACGATTTCAAAATTTGGCGGCACACAAAGAATAAGATAAAATATAAAAAATGCGTTGCAAAGCAAACAATAAAATAATTTATTTCTTTGTGGATTTAAATATATAAGTATTCATATATTTTTTTTTCTTTTTAACTGATATTATTTAATAAAATTAACATTATTATATATTTGCAACATTTGGCGGCACACTTTTGAAATTTGGCGGCACACAAAAGTGCCGCGGCACAGTGGTTGAGAATCACTGGTCTAGACTCTCGACGCGTGTCATCAAGCGTAACTTAACTTATGTCCGATTTATACGTATTAAGTAGTTAATTAAATTTTAAGTGCTTCATTGCACGTAAACATATAATTTAGAAGCAAGTTGCAACTTAAAATTTAGTTGCCTACTAAACTACAAAATTAGACTGATTTCTATTTTTCGCTTAAGTTGGTGGGCGGGGCTTGTCACTTGACACATTTGGACAGGCACTAGTTAAGTGTATTGAAGAATAAACCCAGCTATTTAAATTATTATTAATTCGTCGTGTTTTTCTTGTTCAAATAAAATGCTACTAGCGCCGTACTGATTTCATCTTTATATTAAATTTTTATAGACAATTTAGTGGGTTTGGTTATTTCCCTAATGATTTCATCTTCGACTACGTCCAAAACATCCCCCAAAATAAATTTAATCACAGAATTTATGACTTTGTTACTATGTTGAATGTCCGTCTTAAGTAGGGTTGCCATCTCAAAAATCTGTCAACCAGGACAAGGCACGTAAGAACCCCGGATTTCGGAGCTTCCTACCCGGACGTTAGAAAATAGTATTTTTCATAAGATACTCAGAAGAATAAAATATAGTTTTTATGGTCATAAATCATGTATTATTTAATTTAATGCTATTTTAAACTAAATAACGGACTAAAAAAAATACTTCAAGAAGTAACCATAAACATTTCTTCCAATACTTGAAATTTTTAGTCTTAGTTTTTTTAATCAAATCAATCATTCAAAAATCAAATCAATCAAATCAAAATCCGGACTACAAATAAAACCC
>LUGF01023596.1:114766-130879 GCA_001625245.1 Calycopis cecrops
TGTAACTAGCTACGAAAAGACACTTTTAATTACTATTTCATAATTACTATATTTTTGGCTATACATACTTATGACAAAGGGACGAAAATAATAATGTAAAAGTACACTACCTATTTATTATATTTTCGTACACTGAAAAATAAAAAAAAATATTTCCTGTTTCTATATTATGTCTGTCCTAAAAAAGGGGAGTAATGTTTTCAGGGTTAATGTAAGTATGTATGTATATGTATATGAGCTTTTTTTCAACGTAACTTCCAGATGCCTGAACAACTATTAATGTATGGAGTATCGTTAGAATCCTCACATCATCATCAAAGTGACAGCTATGGTGTCGCGTTTCGTGCGTGGTGTAAGTAGCCGGTGGCCCATGAAGGTAGGAGGGAAAAGGAGGACAGCGCATCTGTATAGCCTCTATGAGGATGTCTGTGGGCGTCGGTAGTCATGAAAATGGCTACAACTGCTCGTTTGCCCTATAAATATATATTATAAAAAAAATCTCCACTGACTTTTGGCTACAATTACATACAATTTTTGGGTACAATAGCACAAAATCCTAAACATTTCTGTCTTTCTATAAAACATCCCCGACTGCAATAAAAATGGCATTTACTTATTTAGTCACCTAGTAATTTAACAGATTTTCGTTTGGCATGAACAGACGAAAACAGTGCACGAAGGGGGGAAGAATTACGTATAACTACAAATTATGTAGAAGGATGGCACTCTCGTTTAAATCGGTTTGCGAGTGTTAAAAACCCATCTATCGCAAAAGTGCTTAATATTTTAGAAAAAGATCTGAAGATCTGGAAGTTACGTTGAAAAAAAAGCTCATATACATATACATACATACATTAATCCTGAAACATTACTCCCTTTTTTTAGGACAGACATATAGAAACAGGAAAATTTTTTTTTTTATTTTTCAGTGTACTAAAATATAATAAATAGGTAGTGTACTTTTACATATTTTACTAATTTTATTATTTCCGTCCCTATGTCATAAGTATGTATAGCCAAAAATATAGTTATGAAATAGTAATTAAAAGTGTCTTTTCGTAGCTAGTTACAGAAAGTTACGAATATGGAAAAAAACCGTGTTTATTCGTAACTAGTTACGAAACAGCGAAAAAAATTCCACATTCGTAACCAGTTACGAAACTTTGGTTACGAACGTGCACGAAGGGGTTCTGACATCGTGTATCTTGATTCTTGTACATTCTAAATCTATGTTAATAACAGAAATGCCGTAACCAATCCTAATGGTTTATTGTGTATTATTTAGGCACGGCATTTGACATCATGTTTGCATCGTTCAAATTAATAAGGGATTGTGTGTAGGTGAAACACCAGAAGCCATATTGCTTAAAGAAGCATTTTCGAGGATTTTATAAATTATGAATCTTTAATTTGAAAATTTGAGATAAATACTTAATACTTATCAGAATTAAAAACAAAAAATTGTATAAGTTCCTTGATCTCTGATAAACATTCTGAAGTGTTTTTTGAAAACTTGGAAAATAGCGCATTTTTACAATATATTTAATATTTTTTCACTTTGCAAGACATCCTGCTTGCATCTTTTTTGTGCTTAGGTATCTTGGAGATCGGTTTAACAACCTCTAACAGATTTGTGACAAGATTTATTATTATTTTAAAACATCTTGTAACATTACTTGTATTATAAATATAAAAAAGCAGGAATATCTCACCCATAGTATCAGCCGCAGAAAAGGATGAAAATGTATTTCCGAAGTATGTGAACGGAGATGGGCCTGCCAACTGTTGGACGTTACCTGGAATATTGCAGAAAACCTCATTGATACTGGATACAACTGACTATTTTGCATAGCAAGGAAACCGTTAGCTTTACTGGACTTTCTAATTAGTCTATATGAAACAATTAATATTATATAGCCTTATATTAAAACTATAATTTAATTTTTATTTATAAAAATTCTTTCCATTTTGTTGTTGTATAAGCACTATCCTACTAATTGCCACATGGCTTTGTATGCAATTGAGCAAATATACAGATTAAAATCTTTTAAATCGTAATAATAATTATTAATCAAGAGGTATTTTTCCCCATCGATTAAAGTAATAAATAATTGAATTGTTAAGTACTCATGATAAAAACAAAATCATCATTGTATAAGGTGAATATATGTTTATAAGGTAATTATTAGTAATAAAAAGCAATATATGGGTGTATAGCAGTGATTCTCAACCTTTTTTTTGTCGCGGCACATATTTAACGATTTCAAAATTTGGCGGCACACAAAGAATAAGATAAAATATAAAAAACGCGTTGCAAAGCAAATAATAAAATAATTTATTTTTTTGTGGATTTAAATATATATATTCATATACTTTTTTTTCTTTTTAAATGATATTATTTAATAAAATTAACATTATTATATACTTGCAACATTTGGCGGCACACTTTTGAAATTTGGCGGCACACAAAAGTGCCGCGGCACAGTGGTTGAGAATCACTGGTGTATAGAATAATAAATTACCTAATGCAGCCCGGGGATCAGACAATACAGCGCTGCCAACGTCACTTACGCCCCCTTTCAGCTTTTTTCTTGTTCCTTCTGCATCGCCCAATATTTGATCTAGGCTTGTGGTTGCTGAAAATTAAAACAATTACCAACAGTTACCAAATCTTTGCATCATATATTATGTGTAATTTATTAATTGTACTAAAAGTAAGAGCTTTGTAAAAATCTAAATGATCCCATATAAATTAAGAATACTAAAAAAGTTGGTCATATTGTTCTGTATATTGCTTAATAGTGATAGTTTTCCTAAACAAATTTAGGCTATGGTGGCTATCTCTATTGTAATCATGGATGGACCATTTAATTGTTAGTGTTATGAGTTACAATCATGTTATAACTGCTGAGTATACAATGTTGCAAGTAAAGAAAACAAGTCTGTCGTAGGAACTGTCGTAATTAGTAGCATACACATGTAGCGCTACGTGGCTGCTCCAAATTAGTTTAACTCCACTTTACTGTGCTACCTAAGATAATATAATATTTCCCCGTCTTGTCCGTCCGTCCGCGATAGCACACACAATACTTTTAGATACGGCGACCGGCGATTTAGTCGCTTTTTAGAAGCTGAATGCACCAACTAGACGTGTGGAGCGCAAATTTGAAAACGCCAGACGCGGCGATTTAGTCGGTAATATATGTCAATTAACGCACGATTCCGATGCCGCGTCAAAACAGTCGCGAGATCTCGATACTGCATCGCTGCAGTCGCACGACTCTACTCTACTGCGACCGATCGCAGAGTCGCTAAATCGTGATGCAGCATCGCTAAATTGCCGCGTCTAAAAGTATCGTTTGTAGTTCTTAACGCTGCTAAAGAAGTTCAACTCACCGTCGATGGTCTGGAACACGTCGGTGGGGTCCTTGAGCACGTACTTGCGCAGGTTAAGGTACTGCTCTTTCTGCTGCGCGACTGCCGCGTGCGCCGCCTGAAGCCGCGCCGCCAGCGCCACCAGCGACTCGTGCATGCGGCGGATGCCCAGCGTCAACTCTGACACAACCACAACACACATGTCATACAACATAGGCGGCGAATCTTAACTGACATTGTTAGAGTTAATTCACTTTATTTCACCAACAGTTACAGTACCGACGTGCTAATTTTTTTACATTAGTACCGACGACGTGTGCTCTGACAGACCACTCACGCAAACATGGCCACTCTGCAGGAACGCTACCGAGTGACTGCCCGAGGTACAGAGAAGCGCAGGGGGCTATGCGTTCTCTAACGCATGTAACTAGACTCTTCACTCTCAGACTCTTTTTCTCTCGGGGTGTCTATGACTTTATTTTGACAATCGGCTGGCGCAGTGGTAGCTCGGATAAGCGGAGCATATTGCACCAGGGGTCCCGGGCTCGAATCCCGCCTAGGTCATGGATGTTTATCTACATATTATATGTATTACTATAAGAAAAATCTTATTTGTATAACATAATACATAAAATTTCTTAAATCTAAAAAAACATTAAATATTTATCCATTGTCTAGTACCCGTATCACAAGTCCTTTCGGTACTTACCGCAGGACTAGACTAACAGAGGTTAGAGGTTGTGGGTTCATCCCAGGCCGGAGCATAAAATATGATTTGAAAACATTGGGAGTGTGTTTGAAAACATGTTTAATTTGGAAAATATGATTAGTTGCATGAGATTTAGTAAGTTATATCAAATAGAGATACAGATAGTTGTACAATATGTCTCCATTTCCGCATACCTTGTTCAGTTAGAAGTTTAGGCGATGACTGCATTTGTTTATCAGCCACATCCATTTGCCGTCGGAAGGTGATCAGTTGCTGTTCTAATTCAGATATCAATTCCTTCACATAAGCTGGAGGCACACTGCCCTCTAATTCTGACCCTGAAACATTAAAAAGTCCTGCCAAAAAATGGAATGGATGGAAAAAACATATATTTTAGATATACATCAAATATTTCTATATCTTATAGTTTATAGGTAAATAAGAAATATTTTGTTTTAAAGATCCAGATAAATTTCTACTGTGATAATTAACGTGTGCTTAGAAGTTATTTTTTACAGTTGGAATATATTATTTTATGACAAGTACGGTAGCTAGTATATATTTTTACAGCAGTACCTTGGCGAAATATGCTAATACTATGAATATGCATACTTCCCACCGACCAGCTGCCATGCGGCAGCGAAGTACGGGCCGTAACCCCAAGTAATGCCATGCTATCTCTATTGCTGAAATGAAGATGCTACAGCAGATATGCGGCATGCCAGGCGTGACAATCTATAGTGACATTATTTGATACTATATCCTTGGTGGGTCAAGTCCAGGACTTGAAAAGCCATGGTTCGATTCATATCGACGGTAGTCCACCCCGATGTAGATTACCTGGCGGGTCCCTGGCAGCGGTCTCTGCGGCTGCGAGCGCGGAGGCGGCGGAGGCGCGCAGGCGGCGCGAGTGCGCACGCGCGCGCCCGCACTCGCCGCGCAGCGACACCACCGCGCGCAGCGTCGACTCCACGTCACGTGACACCTGACCACATAGTAAGAGTTAGTGCCACGCTACATGCATGCAGCCGAATTAGGTCGGCACGACCGAGGGTACCTCACGCTTACATGAAACCGACGTAAAGTGACAGCTGTGCTATCGCGTTTCGTGCGGTGTTTAAGTTGCCGATGCCCCGATGTTGGAACGAAGCTATTTGCATGTTTATGGGCGTCGATAGGTAGTCACCAGAAGTCTGAACATACGCTGATATACTTGTTGTGTGATGCTACGGTTATGAATTAGATACTTTACAGTTATTAACATTGTCCATGAGTTATTTGTTAATTTTGGGCTCCCTGCCATAACAACTTCAGCATAATGTTGATGTACATGTCTTCATGTCTTCCTCCACCAATAGGCCAGCAGCTACACACAAAGCGCACTAAATCCTATCGTCACAAACTTGCCCTTAGGCTTGCCAACTTGAAATTACGAATTTGCGGGAAACAATAATTTCAAATGCGGGACAGGGTTAAAACAGCTAGACCCAACTAGTGAAGGGCGATTGTTACAATTAGTCGTGAGAATAGCGAATGACCTTTTTTTTAGGTTGCGAGGTAGGCTACGACATACAATACCACTCAGTCTGGTGCATGCGCCTCGTTGCGTCAATTGTTATTCGATTACTCGTGAAATAGCGTAAATAACCTTTTTTTTAAGGCGCCGCGCCGTGGACCTAATATTGTAATGACTAAAATAATAACACTTTGTCAAGAACATCTTAAATTAGGTACTTTCTAAATAACTATTTTTTGCGTGGCCTATCAATTGGCCGGCCGACTATCGGTGGTGGTCGAAAAGCGGGACGAATTAGCGTCCCGCACACACCTTAAGCGGGATGTATTGAATACTGGACTACTTGTACAGTTGTACTGTTATTTTCTCATACCTTATGCAATGGCTTGATAGAGACTCTCATGACTTCGGAGCTCAAAGATTTCTGTTTCTTCACAAACTCTTTGAATGAATCAACTGATGTTGATATTTCATTTGGAAGCTTGGCCTGTTTGGGTGGTTCAGCTAAAACAAATTATGATATTTTATCAATAAATATTTATTTGAGGATTACCTAATAATTTTTGTTGTTTTATTTTTTTTGTGCCTGTTGTGAAATATTGAATTAAGGTGTAGCATTTAGCTAACCTATATTATACAAATACTTATATAAAATATCTTATAATATACTTATGAGGCACTTAACACACATCAACAGATTATTATCATCATTATTATTTACTGGTTATATACTATATTATATTATACAAAGCTTTATTAAATGTGCCCTAAGCTTTTATTCTTAGTCTACTTTCAATAAGTAGTCGTCAAAGCATCAGAGGAGTAAAAACAATGGAGAAAGGAAAAAAAGCACTTACTTTTTCCATCAGCGGCTGTGGTATTTGTAGTACCAACCTGTGTTACTCCACCCAGCCCCAAACTTGGAGTCGCTGAAATGATATTAATAAATTAATAATGTAACACTCTATGGTAGGTAATACCAATGCTGCTTTGTGCCAGGATATCAGGGGGGAGGGGTTCGGTGTCCGTCCGGGACAGTGTGGTAACTGTCTAGTCATGTTTTACCCATTTTATGCCTACTTTATGTCTGACATACAAGGTCTTACAAGCATAAGTTTGTAGATGTTTCTTAGGAGTTACAGATACATCAGGATCTCCAACATTTTTGCTCTCTCTTCAAATACAATTTTTTTGGCTTTTTCTAGTGGTACTAAATATACAAAAATGGTATTGTAAGTTTATTGTAAACATACCAGTTGTTAGATACAGAAATATACTTACAAGGTGCTAAAATATTATAACAATCTTTGTTAGCACTTTTTAATACATAGTACCCTTGGTGATTCATTGCTTGTTCAGGTCAAGGAAAAAATATGGAGGAATACTAGGAACTCAAAGTATTGGATATCTTGGATCATAAATCACTGGAATTGGAAGGGTTTCATTAGGTGACAGGAATATCAAATAATATAAGATTCAGTTTACATTTTGCTTATAAAAGCTTACCAAATGAGCTTGAAGTTGTGGTAGAAGGAAATAATCCTAAACCAGGCTGTGCAGTTGAAGTAGCAAAGCCAAAGCCTCCAAGTCCTCCCAAACCGGCAGCAGATGTAGTTGTAGTGCCAAAAGATAAGCCTGTAATAAATTCAGTAACTTATTAAATAGTCATATCATTTTATCATAGACATGCCGAATTAAAAGAATAATTCGTTGGCTTACTACAAGAACTCATTAACCGACATTTACAAAGTTTTGAGAAATTAATTTTTTCAATAATAACACTATACAGGGGTACTTTTGGTCACCAGCCTAATTTTCAGGTTTGGTTCAGAATCTATAATATAATAGATTTATGAAAAAAAAATAAAATAATAATAATATGTATATATATAAACATATTTCTTGGTCCCATGTGTCATCTGACTCGCGAGTCGCGACCGGCCGGCGTCACTGACCTTAAGTCGATACATTTCGTGTGCGAACAACAATCAATGTATTTTTAAGAACCACTTCAAATCGATTTTTATTTAACTAAATATTACAATTAGACGATCAAATTTAAAACACTTGGAATGATGTATACTTCCTTATTATAAAATTTGGCCAGTGACCAAAAAGTAACCCTGTATTATAATGATATTATTGAAACCAAAACTAATTAATTGATAAGTTTTAGTTTCACAAATAACTCTTTAACGTAGTGTTGTAAATAAATTGTTTAATTTTTAAAGTTTCATAAATATTGGTTATTAAGTTCTTGCAGTATGCCGACGATTTAGACTTTAAATGGGCAGAAAAAGTAATAAAATCACACAATTATGAAACAAATGTGATAATCTTAGAAATTACGGGTAACATTTGAAAACCACCATAACTTAAAAGCAAGAAACAGTATGTGGTTAAAACCAAGGCTCTGTTCAACAATAATACATTAACAAATAGGAAACAACAAGAAGGAAAACAATAATTTTAAGCACCGTAATAAGGGTCTGCTGTGAATGGACATAATAAATACCTGTTGGTGCTGAGGTGCTTGTTCCAGCTCCAAAGTTCAGACCACCAGTACCAAGTCCAGCTCCAAATGATGTATTGGCGCCAAATGCTGGTGTTGTTGTAGACCCTGGAAGTCATTGATTACACTGTACTTGTAACTAGATTAATGGGCATTTAATGTTATTGCCAGGATCATGATTATTCATATCATACTCTTTTTGTCACCTACTGTATACTGTTAATGATTTTATTTTATTAGTAAACCAACAGCGAATACAGTAATACTTATCAACTAACTTAGGACATATAGGGTTACTTTTTGGTCACCAGCCAAATTTTCAGGTTTGCTTCAGAATCAATAATACATTCGCTTTATGAAATAAAAAAATTGTAAAAAAATAATTAGATACAATTACTTTATCCCATGTTGTAAAACATATTTCTTGGTCAATAGACCGGTGGCACTGACCTTGAAGTCAATACATTTCGTGTAAGAACAATATTTGATGTATTTTTAAGGACCATTTCAAATCAATTTTTATTTAACAAAATATTACAATTAGATGATACAATTTAAAACACACCCTTGAAATGATGTTTACTTCCTTATTTTACAATTTGGTGGGTGATCATAAAATAATCCTGTATAGTATGGCCAATAAGCAGGCTTACGATATTTAACTAGACATTAATGTTATTAGTTTCCTAATATTCTTCAGTCAATATGAACAATAATGATATTTAAAAAATTATAACAAGCAATGTTATACTAAAGTTAAGTAAAAAAAAACATGATGAATATAAATATATAGGTACAACAATTGCAACTAAAGAGTAATATAATAGTAGTAATACAAATATACTAATTAGTGTAGTAACCTAGCACTCATACACACATATGTGTGTTTGTGTGTGTATGATGTAAAAAGTATGCAAAAACAGCTTGAATCTAGCTTAATTTTATTATAATAGTTATGATTATGATGATTATTAGAGTAAAATTAGTTAAATTACTATAACTAGCAATATTATATGACTAGTGGAAAAGATGGGAAATTATATAATGATACTTACCAAATGTGGGTGCAGCCGAGCTAGTACCAAAAGATAGAGATCCACCAAATGTAGGAGCAGTAGATGTTGCACCAAATGCTGGCGTACTAGTTGCTCCAAATGCAGGGGTTGTGGTGGCACCAAATGCGGGCGTTGTGGATGCACCAAATGAAGGCGTTGTGGTGGCCCCAAATGCGGGAGTTGTGGTGGCACCAAATGCGGGAGCTGAAGATGCAGCCCCAAATCCAGTGCCCGCTCCAAAGGTTGGTGCTGCAGATGTTGCACCGAAGGCTGGAGTTGTACCAAAAGAGGAATTTCCACTACCAAAAGCAGGAGCAGACGTTGCTGGTGAACCAAACAGCCCCGTTGATGGCTGTGTTGTAGACGTTAAACCAAAACCACTTGAAGCTGGTCTAAAATTCAATTAGAATATTAGCATTACATTTTGGAAACTAAAATGAGACAAGTAGACGGTAGCCTATTTAAGGTGATTATAGAGGATTCACTTTCGGTAATCGAATACTAAAAATGTACGTCTAAACACAAAATTTCATTTTAAAGAGCCTAATTGGAAAAAAGACAAATGGAGCAGACATTAAAAGCCCGCGTAGACGACGGATTTTTAACGGCTAACTTTTATGTACGCGGACAAATATTTATGCAAAGTACCGCGTACTTTTAATCCCTCGTTTGCGTTACTCGATGCAGTTGTAAGCGATCTATTTTAACGGACAAAAAAGTCCGCAGAAAAAAATCCCTCGTCTGCAGACCTTCCAGCGAACCATCTCGCTTTAATAAAAACATGAATGTGAAATTGACACATCTCTGGCAAAAATGCAATGTTCTCTCCAAAAAGTATGTTAGGTTATGTACGAAAAAATTACCCATTATAATCTGTTTTATTATAGCAACAAACCTATTCAGTAATATTTGAAGGATATGGATTACTGTTGTTTAAAAAAATAAAACTTTTTAATACTTATTAGCGCCAAAATTGAAGCTAGTCGAAAGTCCTGTAGCCGCCGGAGCACTAGATGGAGTTCCAAATGAAAAGGACATTTTATCGCCTTATGCACTTAGTTATTATTTTTTGCGTATTTCACAAGTCTTATTTATATGTGTCCTTCAACATTTATCAATAATTTTGAATCAATATGCTAAAGTACAATGAGAAAAAGAACACTAGCCAGTACTCAGTAGACAAAGACAACATAATTTTAAAATTATAAAGTTTATGAGATGTCAGTCAGTTTTGTATTCTCTGTCTACGACTTTTGCAGTTGTCAAATCCATACTGCAGTGTCCAATTTGACAACTGAGCAGTACTGGCAGTATAACGGAACGCAGCCAGTATAACCAGTTATAAAAGTTTCTAGTGTAAAAAAATCATACTATAGACAAAATCTTTGTAAATAAATAAATAATAGAGTAAAATAATTAGTCGTTCAGCGATGCTCGTATATAAATAATTATAAATGTATGTAAAGTATAATGAATGATATATTACTAACCTAAGTTTATGCAATGAATTAATAAGTCTATCAAAGTGTTGAATAAATTCTATTTTGTTTATTCTCTTATTAAAATAAAAAGTGACATTTTCTTTCATTCTCATTTGTTTTGATTTTAAACATACAACTCTCAAGTTAAGATTTGAATTTTGAGTAGTTTATATTAATTGAATGATGAATTATTTATGTAATGGAAACCAACTTTATGTCTTTAGTTCTATTATATTCAAAAGACCTCATCTTACTAGTTTTTTACCGAAAATGTCACGAAACCAAAGTGAACCAGAACAAATTCAGAAAACACATCAAGGGACAATGGAACGAAAAATGTATAAGAATCTAATAACTAATAATCTTCATGCGATGACTGGATACTCCAAAAAAACAAAAATGTTAAATGTCTTATTTTTGTAATGTGATCGAAGAAATTATTATGTGGTACGTTCGTACTAAGCTACCTAGGTATTAATATATACCTCAATATTTTGTTTTGTATTAAAACTACATTTTAGAGTAAAATGTTAGAAACAATCACTCTTAAACTATTGAATAGTGATGTAAGATATCACTAGAGCCGGATTTGGCGAAAGGAAGACGGGACTACAGTTCAAAGTTTTAAAGAGTGCAGTCAAGCAACAAAGATCCACATGTTGAACAATTCGTTTTTAACAGACGTCAAAAAAGAGAAAATTTTCAATTTGTCTGTTCTTTGTTGTATATAATGATAAATTACGTTTATAAAGAGTAAAACTCAATTTTTATTATGAAATCGTGTTAAATAAGTGCGCTTATTCAAACCCAATGTGTCATAGTTAAAAAAAAAATATAGAGATGGCGCTATTTTAAGCTAAGTATTGTAGACCAGTGCCCTATTCATAGTTACAAGCTTTAAAATATTTTTTACGAGGCTACTAAATTTGTTACGACATGACGTAATGTATCATAACTAATTTTATTGGTATCGTCAAGCCATCGACTATATTTGTTATATATTTTACATCTACGACGCCAATACTAACGAGATGTTGAAGTTTGGATACAACCAGTACCTACTGAAACTAACCTAACCTAACCTACCTAGAAGGAACTTACCTAGTGTACTCTATTTTAAAATTGAAAATGTGCGCCAGAAAATTCTTTAATTATATATTTTCGCATTACCGAAGATACGAATCCTGCACGCCCCGCGCACTCACACACGCACAATAGCACACGGCACAACACAATAAATACAATACACATGCAGACTGCAGTTTTGCCGGGCACATGATTGGGAGCTTGCTTCCCCGGCACATTTAGCTTCCTTAAGAGGGTTATCGGTAAAAAGTGCCGAAATTTAGTTTTTTTAAGGCAAATTACTTGTAAATGGTAATAATCTATTGAAGATCAACTTTGGTTCCGCATAGCACAAATATTTTTTTATTGACTTAAACAATAGTAATATCAATTCAATAGTATAATTCAATAGTAACTTTGAAATTTAATTAAATAAAATCTAACATAATAATGTTAATTTTTTTTGGTGATTTTATTAATCGAATATCGTGTTAATAAATGAGTAAATTTCTAAGTTGTTCCACATTAATTATCATGAGAAAATTGATGTTTTATTTTGGCAAAATTTAAGTTACAAAAATATTTTTTTTGCGGAGTTTAATGAAATCAATTTACTTTTCTATTGTATAAAAAAACTATAGCAGTATATTTCCTAATAGTAGGTATTTTTTTGGGTATCCATCCACTGCTTATATTCGTAATTTAATTTCAAAAATCAATCTTTTCGAAAACATGAGTTCCAAGAGAGATTCCAAATATACCTTTTTCTTCGTAAATAATAATAATTTTCAATTTATAAACTTTACAGATCCTATAAAAATATTTGTGCTATGCGGAACCAAAGTTGATCTTTAATAGATTATTTCCATTTACGAGTAATTTGCCTTCAAAATACTCAATTTCGGCACTTTTTACCGATAACCACTGGCATGTTGTGATGGCTTTACTATCAAGTTTCGTGCTTTTGAAAGTGAAATTTATGATCGTTAATAATCACGAAAGACTCCAAAAGTTAGTTATTTGAGAATCAGAGGACATACGGGACGGCAGAAGTCCTCCTAGTCGCTAAGTTTTGCTCTCTTTGAGCCACCGGAAGCTCTTAAAGGCGTAGCTGTCACTTCACGTCGGAATCACGGAGCTCTAACCAAAATATATTTTAAGACGTACCTATATAAATTATTTAATTATTTTAATTTCAAACCGCAATTTGCGAAATACTTTCATAAAATATTATGGTCTAAATAATTCGTATCGGAGACTTATTTGGTAATTTGTCAATAATAAACTCTTGTAGGTAATTTGAAAACAGAGGCACAGAAAATTTACGAGTTTTGTTAAATTATTTGATGAACATTATTTACAAGCGCTTAAAACATGTAACGTTGTAGACAGTGACATTAGAGTAATTTTATACTTGTAAGCTTTTGCTTCACAAGTTTATATTCATAGAGAGGCATTCAATTTAACATCTCAAGAAAACAAAAAATCTAAAAGAAACGTAGGCGACGTTTGATAAATAGAGCACTGACATTGTGCAATACCCCGAGGTGAATTATAATGTCTATTATTCGCTCTGTGCACGACAACAGCGGCAACTAGCGGTTGTAACTAAGACGGACTTTGACAATAGCTATCAGTAGGTATCAGAAGTAAACAAACAAAATAATTTAAATAATTTATCGTAATCTTGGATTATAATTTAAAATACATTTATTTATGATTATTAATAATCAGAATATTTTTATTTTCCGTTAAAAATTAGCCTACTAATAATAAAAACAGGGTTTCAAGCACACGACATAACTTTCCGGCCTCGCACTGCAATAAAAGCAAAAAAAATTGGTTTTAGCTGAACCGTATTACATCCTTGGTCTTTAGTTTTTTTTGTTATCCTTGATAATTTTTGAATAACTTGCTATTTCTGTTTGAACTTCAGCTTTACATGTTTGTTTACCATAGAGTACAAATCTATTACACACAAAGGTCTGACCAGGATTTTCAGCTGTTAAAAATATATAAACTTGGCATTCTTTATCCACTTTTGAAATTTCACTATTTTTCATTAAATCAATTTTTCTTGTATTGTCAATGTGAAACACAGTCGCTGTATTTACTTTTTCTTTATTCTTGCGTTTCATGAATCGTTCGTATCTCAATGTAGCTGCATCTTCATTAACCCTTGTCGACTTATAAACAATAGGAAATATTGTCGGAACATAACTTGGACTAGCCTGCTCCTCAGCCTTCTTGCCTCCAATAAAGTGAGCACTACAAATCTTGTCTTGTGGCTTTGAATGCCACGGTGAACCATCGGTACTGAAATAGGGCTAATAAATAATTAAATACAGATAGTATTACGAGGTCTTATATTTAAAAATATACACCAAGTAAATTTGTTTATAGGTTAGTTTACTTACTTTTGCCTCTTGACGGCAATTATCTATTTTTTCCGTTGTGGAAATTTGTAGAAAATACAGTTACTATTTTTGCCATTATTTTTACACTTTACGACGCAACAGGTATCGTGATCCATACTTATTTTTGTTCAAAAGAGCAATGAATGTAAATATACACAATAGCGACAGTTCACAATGCGTCCGTCGAAAGTTCCCCGTTTCGCCACATCGCGCGCTGCGATCGTTTTGGCGGCCCCCATCACCCACTTCGCACGTAGCGAATATTATAATGTAAGTACTACTTAATATTACATGTCTTTTTTTTGTAGCCTACATTGTCCCACTGCTGGGCAAAGCTCTCCCCCAAACTTAATCACATTTGAGGAGGTTTGGACCTTGACCCACCACGCTGGTCCAGTGCGGGTTGGTGGGTGTTTCGCTAGAGCCTCGTCTGTCAATCCTCAGGGCGCACTATAGTATATTTTTAGAACGAGGTAGTTAACAAATAAAATTTGTTTTAAATTATAATCACAAGAAGTTACCCTCTGTAACTTAAGTTATATTTTGGTGAACTGGGCAATCTGCCTTGTTAATGCACTTGATCAACAAAATGTCAACAAAATAAATTCTGACATATTGAGCATAGTAGCAGCAGAAACAAGTATTTGTCATTGGACACAGTTATGGAGCAGAGCACATGCTATCCTGTAGCGTTTCAAAGTTCATTTGAGCTGTAAGGTGTACCTTGCTGCTTATGCCAATTTGTGATGCCCCGAGATTATGTTATAGGATGAGAGTTCGTGTTACACAACTTGGATTTTTTTTTTTTGGTAAAGGTGGCAAACGAGCAGTCGGAGCTATTCTCATGACTACCGACGCCCACAGACAACCACATAGAGACTACAAATGCGCTGCCCTCCTTTCTCCTCCCACCTCCATGGGCCACCGGCTACTTACACACCGCACGAAACGCGACAGCACAGCTGTCACTTACGCCGGTCTTGTGTAAGCGAGAGGTACCTCCCCGGTCGTGCCGGCCCAATTCGGTTGCATGCAAGCATGCAGTGTGGCACTACCTCTTACTAAATTACTTGGATGAAACATAATTAGCTTCTATGAACATAACCATCTTGCATGAAGCAAAGGGTGAAATTGGGACTGAGATCACTGATTCAGCTTAGTTTTGTATTGACCATTAATAAAGCGCAAGGCCAAACATCAAAAATAGCCGGGATGAACTTGGCAAAATCATCCTTCTCCCATGGTTACTTGTATTAGCATTTTCGTGTTTGTTCAATGCTCAGAATATTTATATCCTATCACCAAATAGAAATACAATATCGTCTACACTAGTAGTAGTAAAAAAAGTGTACCGCCAAGGTTTTTCTGTCACTGCTAAAAAGTACCTTAACACAGGGTTATTCTTTACACACAATCATAGTTGTCCCTCGATTGTGACATCTTCGAAAATTTACTTAAATGATTACTCATGAGGCTCTCTAGCTGAAAAATCTTTGGACTACTGTAAACGGACCAGCCTGTATAATATAAATGAATGTGGATGGGGGAATGAAAAATAATAAATGTGGCCCGAAAACGTTCCCTTGTGGAACTCCATATTTATTGTTGTTATTTATTCATATTCCAACCATTTGCAATATATTTATTGACATATTTATTAAATAAATATAAAATACTTTTCATCCATTAACCAACTCGGTGAAGGTCACTCTAAGGCGGGATTCTATATTTATTAGGACACTTCGGCACTTTTCGCGTGCGAGCTTTGACGTGAGCGAAACGAGACTATTTGAAAGAACGAAGTGCAACCGTAAATTATGTAGGTACATCTTTTATACCTTAGATAAAGAATAGTATACTAATATAGTTACAGTCGTATTTATAAACAAGCAAAAGCAATTACTTGAGTAAAAGTGACTACTCAAGTAACGATTTTTATTTTATAGTTAAGAAATTGCGTCAAGTTAGAACTGTCAAATCTTA
>LUGF01023596.1:133652-143673 GCA_001625245.1 Calycopis cecrops
AATAATCTACTGTTTAGTAGAAATTTAAAAGTAAAGTCATGTGATTTTTTCACATTATATTTCAACATTGAAGCTAGTATTTTATTAACATTGAATTATAAAAAGTATATATTTACAATTAAAGTATTAGCGCCGCAATTTTTGCAATCAAATTAAAGTATATAAAAATATTTATCTTTAAAGAACATTACATTTTAAATCGTCGGTCAAGCAGTCGTCGCCTCGTCGGTCCAACAACGAATGGGGCAGCACGCGTGAATTTAATGTTTCGCAATGTTTGATTAATTGATTAATTGCATTAGTGAATATAAAGTAGTGTATGCAACTGCATATAACACGGGTATTAAAACACTCGTGAGGTACTATTTTGAAACTCGCGTTCGCTCGTTTCAAAAATTCACACTCGTGTTTTAATACTCTTCTTTATATGACAGTTGCATAAACTACTATTTTACGAGGCTACTTGTTACGACATCACGTAATGTATCATAACCAATTTTATTGGTATCGTCAAGCCATCGACTATATTTGTTATATATTTTACATCTACGACGCCAATACTAACGAGATGTTGAAGTTTGGATACAACCAGTACCTACTGAAACTAACCTAACCTACCTAGAAGGAACTTACCTAGTGTACTCTATTTTAAAAATTGAAAATGTGCGCCAGAAAATTCTTTTTATTTCTATATTTTCGCATTACCGAAGAAACGAATCCTGCACGCCCCGCGCACTCACACACGCACAATAGCACACGGCGCAACACATTATATACAATACACATGCAGACTGCAGTTTTGCCGGGCACATGATTGGGAGCTTGCTTTCCCGGCACATTAGCTTCACATGACGTAGTGTGGTAGGCTCGTATTACTTTGATAGCCATTATCCTCTGTGGTCTCCTCAACAGTGCCTTGAGTTTTTTGAAAAAAGTATTATGTTGGATGCTGTAATATTTAGTGTATCATTTCCAAGCTACACAAATAAAATCAGTTCAATCGGAGCAATAGTTTAGACACAGGAAGTTTTTTTCCCACTTCGTACACGCTGTATGTAGCTGATAGCGAGTATAGCCGGACGGGGTCTTTTACCCCGTGCGAGGTTTCCGCTTGCTGTAGCTGCCCGGTACAAAGCATGATTACATTAATTCGCTATTTAAGTTTTTTGAAAAAAGTATTATCGTATACTTGTCGTAAACTTTTTTAATAGTTTCGGAATAACTGTAGGCACTTATAGTATATGTGGTTTAATTTTACGCTTCCGCCTTTTACAAACTTGCATATAAAAACAGAAAATTTTTTGGCCATTTTACACCTTAAATGTACAATGATCGATACAAAATAACTCCTTAATTCTGCATCCAGAATGATGCAGAATTAAGAGGGTTATCGGTAAAAAGTGCCGAAATTGAGTTTTTTTAAGGCAAATTACTTGTAAATGGAAATAATCTATTGAAGATCAACTTTGGTTCCGCATAGCACAAATATTTTTTATTGACTTAAACAATAAAAATATTTGTGAGCTTATAAATGACTTACATGGCGTAATTCAAAAGTAACTTTGAAATTTAATTAAATAAAGTCTAACATAATAATGTTTATTTTTTTTGGTGATTTTATTAATCGAATATCGTGTTATTAAATGAGTAAATTTCTGAAGTTGTTCCACATTAATTATCATGAGAAAATTGATGTTTTATTTTGGCAAAATTTAAGTTACAAAAATATTTTTTTTGCCGAGTTTAATGAAATCAATTTACTTTTCTATTGTATAAAAAACCTATAGCAGTATATTTCCTAATAGTAGGTATTTTTTAGGTATCCATCCACTGCTTATATTCGTAATTTCATTTCGAAAATCAGTCTTTTCGAAAACATGAGTTCCAAGAGAGATTCCAAATATACCTTTTTCTTCGTAAATGATAATAATTTTCAATTTATAAACTTTACAGATCCTATAAAAATATTTGTGCTATGCGGAACCAAAGCTGATCTTTAATAGATTATTTCCATTTACGAGTAATTTGCCTTCAAAATACTCAATTTCGGCACTTTTTACCGATAACCACTGGCATGTTGTGATGGCTTTACTATCAAGTTTCGTGCTTTTGAAAGTGAAATTTATGATCGTTAATAATCACGAAAGACTCCAAAAGTTAGTTATTTGAGAATCAGAGGACATACGGGACGGCAGAAGTCCTCCTAGTCGCTAAGTTTTGCTCTCTTTGAGCCACCGGAAGCTCTTAAAGGCGTAGCTGTCACTTCACGTCGGGATCACGGAGCTCCAACCAAAATATATTTTAAGACGTACCTATATAAATTATTTAATTATTTTAATTTCAAACCGCAATTTGCGAAATACTTTCATAAAATATTATGGTCTAAATAATTCGTATCGGAGACTTATTTTGTAATTTGTCAATAATAAACTCTTGTAGGTAATTTGAAAATAGGGGCACAGAAAATTTACGAGTTTTGTTAAATTATTTGATGAACATTTATTTACAAGCGCTTAAAACATGTAACGTTGAAGACAGTGACATTAGAG
This sequence comes from Calycopis cecrops, assembly GCA_001625245.1. Taxonomy (NCBI): domain Eukaryota; kingdom Metazoa; phylum Arthropoda; class Insecta; order Lepidoptera; family Lycaenidae; genus Calycopis; species Calycopis cecrops. The sequence goes on from LUGF01023596.1 coordinate 136,202, forward strand.
TAATTTTATACTTGTAAACTTTTGCTTCACAAGTTTATATTCATAGAGAGGCATTCAATTTAACATCTCAAGAAAACAAAAAATCTAAAAGAAACGTAGGCGACGTTTGATAAATAGAGCACAGAGATTGTGCAATACCCCGAGGTAAATTATAATGTCTATATTATATTATAATGTAAGTACTACTTAATATTACATGTCTTTTTTTTGTAGCCTACGTTGTCCCACTGCTGGGCAAAGCTCTCCCCCAAACTTAATCACGTTTGAGGAGGTTTGGACCTTGACCCACCACGCTGGTCCAGTGCGGGTTGGTGGGTGTTTCGCCAGAGCCTCGTCTGTTAATCCTCAGGGCGCACTGTAGTATATTTTTAGAATGAGGTAGTTAACAAATAAAATTTGGTTTTAAATTATAATCACAAGAAGTTAATTAATGTAAACCCTCTGTAAGTTAAGTTATATTTTGGTGAACTGGGCAATCTGCCTTGTTAATGCACTTGATCAACAAAATGTCAACAAAATAAATTCAGACATATTGAACATAGTGGCAGCAAAAAAAAAAACCGGCCAAGTGCGAGTCGGACTCGCGCACGAAGGGTCACTCTTCGAAAACGGGAGCTTATCTTTTGTATGGGAGCAAAAAAATCACGTTTATTGTATGGGGGCCCCCCTTATATATTCATATTATTAAATTTTTTAGTATTTGTTGTTATAGCGGCAACAGAAATACACCATCTGTGAAAATTTCAACTGTCTAACTATATATGTCTAACATAGTTCATGAGATACAGCCCGGTGACAGACGGACGGACGGAGGGACGGACGGACATCGGAGCCTTAGTAATAGGGTCCAGTTTTTACCCTTTGGGTACGGAACCCTGAAAAGTATTTGTCATTGGTCACGGTTAAGGAACAGAGCACCTCCTGTCTCGTAGAGTTTTAAAGTTCCTTTGAGCTGTAAGGTGTACCTTGCTGCTTATGCCAAATTTAGATGCCCCGAGATTATGTTATAGGACGAGAGTTCGTGTTACACAACTTGGATGAAACATAATTAGCTTCCATGAACATAACCATCTTGCATGAAGCAAAGGGTGAAATTGTAAAGATCCAATAAAGGGCTCTGACCACTGTTTCAGCTTAGTTTTGTATTGACCATTGATAAAGCGCAAGGCCAAACATCAAAGGTAGCCGTGGTGAACATAGCAAAATCATCCTTCTCCCACGGTAACTTGTATGTAGCATTTTCCAATTCAATGCTCAGAATATTTATATCCTATAACCAAATAGAAATACAATATCGTCTACACTAGTAGTAGTAAAAAAAGTGTACCGCCAAGGTTTTTCTGTTACTGCTAAAAAGTACCTTAACACAGGGTTATTCTTTACACACAATCATAGTTGTCCCTCGATTGCGACATCTTCAAAAATGTACTTAAATGATTACTAATGAGGCTCTCTAGCTGAAAAATCTTAGGACCACTGTAAACGGACCAGCCTGTGTAATATAAATGAATGTGGATGTGGGAATGAAAAATAATAAATGTGGCCCGAAAATGCTCCCTTGTGGAACTCCATATTTAGTTGTTATTTAATCATATTCCAACCATTTGCAATATATTTATTGACATATTTATTAAATAAATATAAAATACTTTTCATCCATTAACCAACTCGGAGAAGGTTATTCTAAGGCGGGATTCTATATTAATAGGACACTTCGGCGCTTTTCGCGTGCGGGCTTTGACGTGACTGAAACGAGACTATTTGAAAGAACGAAGTGCAACCGTAAATTATGTAGGTACATCTTTTATACCTTAGATAAAGAATAGTATACTAATATACTATAATTATACTATACTTTATCTAAGTTTTAAGCGGACGGTTTTTAGACGCTGACACTGTTCTTGGTTTTTTTTGCTAATGTTTGTGCGGCACTGATTGTATTATATTACTAGCTGAGCTCTGCGGTTTCACCTGCGTAACTTTCGATCCTGTGAAAAATAGATTTTGGCCGATTTTCAGACCTATTCTATAAGCTCACAAAATTACATGAGAATCGGTCCAGCCGTTTCAGAGGAGTTCAATCACGCACACCGTGACACGAGAATTTTATATATTAGATAATTTATATATTATGTCTTTCAGACTTTTTATTTATTATATATTATTTAAAAAGAGACTTCTCAATATGGATGAATTAAAGAAACTAAATATAAAAGGACAAAACATTAGGTATTTGCAAAATAATATAATAGGTATAAACCTAACTAATAAGACCGTAAGAGATTGTTAAATCTTAAGCTTGCTGCTCTGCTTGCTAGCTTTTCATTATTTTTAATCTGTCGTATGTCAGAGTCTCTTATTAAATCAATGTATTTCAGCGTTTGTTTCTCCTAAATATAAAATAAATAAAAAAAATCTCTTGCTCCTGCTCCTGTAAATCAACGAAGTGGCAGTAGAAAGGGATTCTAGGAAGTTGTATGCAGTTGTACGTCGCACTCGTCTGCCCTGCCCCGGCGCGGGCCAGGTGTGGATCGATCCGACGCGACGCCGCCGTACTCTATAGCGTCTACCTACCACTACCACTAACAGTGATTAAGCTCTGTTTTGTGGAGTACAGTTTTATGACGTATATGTACTGTGGTCGCCCGCGGGTGTGTAACATGCACCAACACAACTCACAAGCCACGTTCACACTTGTAGTTTGAAAATAATAAAGGCACAAACTATATAGAGAACTATATAGTGAATAAAGGGTAAGGTAAGGTAAATGACGATCTTTATATTTTTTCAAATATTATAAAGAACTGATGTAGTTTGTACATACATTGCATTGTGCGTACGATTTTTGTCATATTGTTCAGTTTATGTAAAGCAAAATCTTGATTAATACGAAAAATGATTTTCATAAGAAATTTTTATGTCTTTGTCTATAAAGACAAAGACATAAAAATTATTGACAAAATAAATATCTAGACTCTTAAGTGTGTTATGTCAGAACTTTTATATCTTTACATAGTATAGTAATAATAAGTTAAAGGAAATAAAATGCTGGCGATCAAATTACAAAACAGGAAACAATGCAATATTCTGTAAAGTGGAGCTGCCAGATACAATTTTTGACTTTTCTATTTTATTTATTCCTTGCTCAAAGACTCTGCTCCTGCCCGTGCCTTTATTTCGCTCATGCTTCTTTCGGTATATAATTTTTTGCTCCCTCTCATAATCATTTCGTGCGTTAAGTTTAGACATGAGAGCTCAGCGAAATAAGATTACAACGGGCCTGAGGGTTTGTTGGGGTGGAGCTGGAGGGATGAGGGTGAACGCTCCAAGGTCAAAAGGGATGTCGCTCGGACGCATTAAAATGGTAGGCACACGAGAAATTGACTGTCACTTGAATAACGTTTTATTTTATTAGGGTTCCCCACTTGTTGTGTTTCGAGCGATGAAAGCGGAACCCTTCTCTGTGTAAATTGCTAAGGGTCAGAACAATGTGTCCAAATCCTTTTATTGTGTGTTATCGATTAAAAAATACTATTTTCGGTATTGTGTTTGATATGCTGGCCTTTTTTAAAAACCTGTATCAACGGTAAAGTTCCGTTCGGACATTGTATCAATAGAAATCATTGGCGAATTGGAAGATTGCACACAGAGCGTGTGTGGGTGTGGGTTTGCATTTGTCACAACACAAACATTTTACATTACCAGATGTAGCCGCCACCTTTCTATATCCATCATCTTTGTCAGTCTCATAGATAACCATACATATATATACAGACATATATCTAGAAGGCGTCTGCAGCGCGCAGTCATAGTCTACGATCACACTTTTTTGACATTTTATGTACAGTACAATTATAATACAATACAGTAGCACATCGGATCCCTTATTGCGTCATAATTACCTAGTGAGCGTCATTTCCGAAAATTGATATTATGTACTAGGTTAGCGTTAAACTTTTGATATAAAAATAACTCTAATGTTATTCTAATGCGACGAGCATGCTGTTAAAATTCACCACGCATAAAATAAAAATCTAGTTTAATTAATAGAACGTTAAACGATCATGTAACATTCCATTAAGTTCTGTTACATAATAATCTAGGCATTGAACACGGGGTAGCGTCCGACCAATGATGTAACACAGCATTTGTGGATATTACTTACGAATTCACAAGGGCTTTTTACATTATACAAGGGAAAAATATTCGTCGACGAGTACTAGTTATGTAAAACTAACTTTAAAATTCAAACCACAAAATTTGAAATGTTAACCCCATTTGAAAAATTGTGATTTCAACTACAGGAGTTTTAATGGAAGTCCACAATTTTTTCCTATTATTTCAGAGACGGATAGTTTTTCATTTCCACGCGTACGCGGGAAGGAGACGAGGCTAAACTAACCACAAGTGACGTTGTATGGCATAAGTTAATATTTGCTTGGAGAAACTAACTAACGTACAAAGACTGAGAAAGACGATAATTCATCGCAATACGTAATAGATATTCGTAGAATAGATAAGGACGCCGTGATAAAAACTAACATTAGTTTAGCTCTCACTCGATTCTATAGTTATGACCTAATAATAGAACTATAAAAGAATAGTAAAACCTAAGCACTAATTCCAACTAAAGTGTGCATTCATGTAACGCATCGATCGCACACAGACAGAGAAAAAAACACAAAATGCACCCCCTTAGTCTAGTCACCAGACAACAAAGGGTGGGCGCGCAAATTTACACCCACCCTGGAATGTTTCAAAATGGCCCTTACAGCCCTCGAATAGGGTGCACACGAGGCGTAAACACTGAAGTCTGCGTCCAGGAAGCGATGTGTTGTGAAGTTTGCAGTTAATTGCGTTTACAAATTTCACGCTAGAGACGGTTGAGCTTAGTCCAATATTATATATGGCTGGGCTTCGTAGCGAACTTCACAGGAAAGTTTCCATCAGCCTGACACAACTTCTATAAACTGTCCGCCGAGCAGGAAGTGGATTTATACAAGTAAAAAACAGAGCAGTATAAATAATGCTTGCTGCAATTGCCCTCCATAATCCATATGTCGATAATTTTATTGATCGGTTATAGATTTTTCCTATCAGCTTTTACCCGCGGCATCGCTGGCGTCCGTATTTAATAAAAATATCCTATGCCCATTCTAATACCTCTAAGATTTATAAATTGTAAACGGGATTTAATCGCGTACTATTTTAATCGAAGTATTTACCTCGACTCTCGAAGTTTCGGAGGTGGTCACTAGTACCTACACTAGTAGTAAATACTTCAGTATATACATGTGAATACAAATCGTGAAAGCTTAAAACAGTTTACCTCTAAGATTGTACATGTTTTTCATTATACATTGTGTAAGTTTCTGATGATTCATGATTATCGGTTGAGCAAATTGGTGTGAAGGCGTTTATAATATAACCAGGGATAGTCAAATCCTCAACATAATAATGAACGTTTTATTTGTCACGGCAATATCCAGGTATCTTAAAAATAAACACTGCAAGAATAACAATATTATTTACATCTTTTTAAATAGACATGTACCTATATAGAATTGGTCTCGCTTAATTCATTACCTAACTCTTATTAATATTTAATAAATGTACATAAAATTTAAAACTTTACAATCCAACTTAAAGTCTTATCCAAATACAAGTGCAATATTTTAGATTTAAAGAAAACGCAAACGAAACGCAAACTTTGTTAAAAACGGTCAGGCGTCACGAAGAAATATCAACTTTTTTTTAATTCCATATTTTATATCAAACGATAAATCGCATTTAATACGAGTAAAATATAAAAAGTTGAAAGAATAACGCAAGTTCTTTCCGACCTGGATGATATGAAATATGATGATCATTGTAATCAGTAGGTACCTAATCACGCAGATTACATTAGGACACACACACCGATATGTACGCATTGATAAATTTCGTTGCATTTGTTGTAATAATACTGCGACTGCTATAAAATCCGTTTTTGGTCCGTGAATTGCTAAATTTCAGCGATGCCAGAAAGAGGCTAGGTCTTTCTTTTAAAAATTATTAAGAAAAAGGCAAGTTAAAAAGAGTTTGAAAACGGAACAAAACCTTTTATATTGGAAGGTAAAGAAGAAAAATGACTTGGAAAGTTCGTTGAAATATGCTATTAAATATTAGAAGAGTTTTAATTAGAATTTGATTAAATACAAAATCTTAAATGGAGGTAGTTAATTTTTGAGTACGTCTTGCTTATTATCTACTTTATAAGGGCAAGCTCTTCAGCTGTGTGCTAACAAAAGTACACGGGTTACCTAGATGATGCAGCTTTAAAGACTTACCTAAATGGTTGGCATGGCTTTTCAATCTGGTTCTTCTTCTCTCAATATGCTACGTATACAGATTGTTTGTGTCTATCACCTGAATAGGAGATGCAAGAGTAATTCCTATCTCCTGCAGTATGCAGTTCCTAGCTTAGAGGATTATTACCTAGGTAGGTAAGATATCGTACGCTATAAAGGGATTACAAGAATTGTAATATCATTTGTGAGCCCCGGTCTACGCTCGCGCCGATTTCTTCTGTGTATCTTTTCTTAAGTTTCTAATTAAAAATCTTGAAAGTCAATTAAACTTTAGCATCTCCTTGCTTCGTACTGAAGAAGAACCTAATGAATCGGCGAATCGAACTCCGATACCATTATTGATATTGTCTCGAGGTAAGTGCTTCGGATGTTTCCTTTGTTTTACTGTGAACTAAAGAGATATGAATAAAATATTCATTCCAGTTCTTTCTTGCGTAAATTGAATTGCATAATTGCTTTGATGTAGATTTTCTAAAGGTCGTTTCTTTGTCTTAGTATAAAGGTTATTTATAAGCTTTATTTTATTATACACTAGCTGCACCCGGTGGTTTTGCCTATTGTTTTCAAATCCTACTATCAAGATTTTAAATAGAATTTACGACCCATTCTCATACCTTACGAGTATGCATTAACTAACATCAAATAAATAAGGTCGATGGAGTATTAATATCAATAACTAGCTCACCCGACAGACGTCTTCTCATCACTGGAAATTATGTTGTCATGGTAACGTGTAATGTTATGTGACCGAATTGTCAACCCGTTAGTTTACACTTTTTATGACGCAGGGGAATACATTTACGTATACATATCTAGCCCGGGTGGATCCTAGACCTATGTCGGGAGTGTAATACAGACTATGCCCCTGCCTTCAGCCGCTATAATTGGAGGGTCTCGGATTAACCGGCAACAGGATCCCTCCAGCGACAGGCTGGCCACGGTGAAATGACCAGACTTCTCCTCCTTGGAGTCTATCCGGCTGTCTCTGAACAGCCCCTACTACAACGTCGGAACCGTACAATCCAGGTCAGGCTTATCCTGCCTCCTGGCCCCAGTACTCCAGTCGGCAAGCCGTTAGAACAGAACACAGGAGAGAGTAAATTTAGTTTACAGACGATTGAA
>LUGF01023596.1:153762-168500 GCA_001625245.1 Calycopis cecrops
CTTTTCATTAACGGCGAAAAAAAAAATAATTCAATAACCCAATTCGCTACAGTGTAGTCTTACAAACACATAGAATATCTTTACATAAAGGCCTATCTAAAGGTTTTAGATCTCCTTTAATGTGGATATTAATTCTCTGCGAATAACAGCAGAAGATACTTAGCATTCATGACACGCGTATTATAATATTGTCCTTAAGAGCCTTTAGAGATTCCGAAGTTGGGTTTATTAAAATCTTGCCGAGTCCTCTTAGCTATATGCTCACGATATCAAAATATCTAATTCTACGTTATTATAAACACATCGGTGTTTATAATAATGATGTTTTCAGGATTGTTTAATATTTTAGTGTTCATTTATTTATTCGATGAATTTGTAAAAAAAAACACTTTTAATAAGAGGACTCTTATTAATTGCATTATTGTAGCGAAATTGAGCCTGTACAAACGGGAAGGTGAGGTACCTCACAGGGTATGGACGTAAAGTGACAGCTGTGCTGTGGCATGTTCTGCGGTGGTCCATTGAAGGGGAGGCGAAGGTTATCGCACCTGTGTGAGAATGATGCGGATGTCTATGGGCGTGTGAAGTCATTAAAATGGCCGGACTGTGAGAAACAGTTTTTTTTATAGAAAAAACCTTCAGCAGTACATAAAGCAACATTTTACCGTGCAAATTATTTGAAATAATCTACTACTGCTAAACTAAATTTAATAATAAATTACGTTCCTTACTGACTACAATTTCAATTATACAGCGAACAAACATCGTTATAGTTATCTCTGTTGATCCCTTAGGTCGTTACTTAGCGTTATGAGATTTTTCTTCAAATCCTCCATTGATAATTCAGTTAAAACGGCCACAAAGAAAATAATTGCGAGCTGTGAAGTACTGGCCGCGACAAATGACGGGAACTTTTCTTAGCCGCGACATAAACCTTCTAGATGCGCCAGGGAAATTACTTAATTAGGAAAAAAGGAATTACTTAATCAAGGAATAATCCTTAGTACCCCGTGGCCCCTGGAGGTTAAAGGAGGAAGGAGGGCAACGCATCTGTATAAACTCTATAAGTCATGGATGATTACAGTTTGGCGAAGGACAACACACGCCCGGAGGCTTGTATTGTCTACGACCACATCACCCACAACAGCAATAGCTTCTATCTCTACGTCGGCGCTCAATGGCAACTTTGTCGCTTGGTAAGCTGCTCGCATCGGTAGTCATGAAACTCCGACTACTAGTTTGCCCCCTTTTACTATAAAAAAAATCTGAACGATTAACATCTGGGAGCTTGAATTTGCATGAACAGCGCTAACTAATTATCTTCAGCTAACGATAAAGCTGATAATTTTGTTAGTTGTACTATTTAGTTTTACCTAAGTAACATGGTTTTGCAGTTCATCTATATCTACAATTTACGTGGATACACAGCGCATATAAATAGGAGAGTTATCTTATTCTCTCATTCTCTCCTTAGATTCTTCGATAAATTTAATTTATATACAAGAGGCACAATACAGCATCACTTCGTCGCTGAATCGGCAGCTCGATCTTTGCAACTATGAAGTTCTGGAAACAGAATAAGAATTATAATAATCTTTAAGAACATACCTTTACTGAAATCTCAAGTAGCTGTCTATTCTGCAAGAGCACCGTTATATCAGGCCTTTTTATTTCTTCTCTCTTGGGGGCCCGTTAATTGGCAAAAGTTGTGAGTCCATAATATTTGGTACCCTCACCCCTCCTTTCGTAATTTCCTTTCGGGTCACTGCGTGATCCCGCGTGCTCCACAAGAAAACACTGGCTATATACATATACATATAAAAAAATCGAATGCTTTGTTAAAAAACTGTCAACATTTATCGGTAATCAGAGCGTGTCAAGCCTCAAGGGAGCAAATAGATTTATATAACTCTCGGCTCTAACCGCCTCACCGACATTCAATGTTTTTCATTTCATATTTTAGAAATCTTTGGAGTGTAATAAATAACATATAAAACTAACCCTCGACCTTTGGTTGAACACTAATAATATTATTTCAGTTAATTTAAAACAACTCATATTTTATTCATAAACAGTTTTTAGTTATTTTTTCTACTTAATAGAAACTCTTTCTAAAAGCAATGTTTTCTTTATTTGAATATTTAAAAACAGATTATGTTACGCGTGGTTCACACTGCTGTCAGAAGCCTTGTACTTTCAGCAGTAACACGTTATGTAACGTCACGTTTCTAACATCCGTGTTCTTATCTTCGTGACGTTTTATTAAGCACTTCTCCGTCTAGTCGGTAATGACGGTACTGCGGCAAAGGCGAGAAAGACATTCCTCGGGTGATTTTGTTTGTGGCTAAAATAATTCTATACGTGCCTTCGAATTTGATATTTGTTTCGTGAGGATGTATGAACAACATTCTTGGGTCGCGTAATAGTTTTTAGTAACAAAGTTTGAACTGGAATATAATTATAAACACATTACAGCCAACGCTGCAAACCCTCGTCTGCGGTTCGCCATTATTATTATTTTCATTTTGATGTAGCTTCGGGTTGTGTGCTAAAAATAGAACGCTTTTCGAAGACTTTCCTGCGAGTTTGGCTATTAAATTATATCATGTTTGTTTACGTCAAATGTTTGCCGTTACTCCCACTGTGCAGAGAAAATCACACAAACTATTTTCATTCCTTTATGAATGAAATTAAATTATATGATTCGATGAATAATATATGAGTGCGATTATTTATGTAGACAACTACCTACTTGTTGTTGACGTGGAAACGTACTGCGTGTCACTCGGGTCTCTCTGTCTACCCCATTAGGTTACGAGCACCTATGGGTCTGCTCATGAGCTTCCACTGGATTTGCTCTATCTTATCGAGCGTCTACGTCAAGGCTCGAGGCAATATTTATATAATATTAAATGGCCAATATCCTCTCTATGTATTCTGTGTCCGCTGTGTTTGTCAATTGTATCTCAACAAGACTCAACGCGTCACCGTTTTTTCACATAAATGCACTGTTTTGTAAAGAAGCTTTGTGGCATTTAAACTGTTGTGTAGGAAAATTCTGGTCGTCGCGTTTGAACTGTAGTAATTCTTAATTTCAAAGTTTTTATGTGACGACGACGAATATTATATGACGACTTTTAAGTTCATTAAAATTATAATAAACATTAACTAAAAACTATATAAATATCAATATAAATTAAAGATCCATATATGTACATTTGAGTTTTATTTTTCCGAAGTTGTGATTATTATGTGGCAAAAGTCATGTAGACTTTGCTTTTCACATAATTCTTATTGGTACCAACCAACATAATATGTTAAGTATATTATATATTGAAACATAATATGCAAAGCTTCACTAAAATTGGATAACATATAAAAGATGCGGACATTGCGGTCACTTTTATCTCAAAAGAATATCTTTTCAAAACCTATTTGTTTTTACTATTAACGCATCTATTGTACCTACTCATGTATGTTCCGTTTTGTGAGTTATTCATTAACTTTGAAAACAGTTATTGAAAATCTTCAAGCAATACATCTTTTAGAAGATGGTTGCCTGCAAGATCGCCTAAATCGATAAGGCTGAAATTATATCTTTATCTTATTATACCAGATATAATTATAGTGTAAGCAATCTTGGTGTGCAATAAAGACATATTTATTTATTATTTATGATGGTTACAAAGAAAGGTATTTAGTAGATAGAGTAGTACCTAGCGATGAGTTATTAGGAGCTCAGCTTCCTTCGTTTATTTATTATCACGACGAAATAAAATATGTTCTTTCTTATTGCTAAATCTTCTGGTGCAAGATTCGAAGAAGTTTAAAGGTAAGCAAAAGTTATGTCTTTAAACTTCTAAAGCTTTATTTTAAAACATAGCTCTGACTCACGGTTTTACGTGCGGAACTGAATTATTTCATATTTTTGACATTTTATGACGAAACCTTAGTATTAAAAAAAAATTAATATCCTGCCAGAATAAACTCCTTCATCTTATAATGAAAATCCATCGAAATCGGTACAGCGATTATTCTGAATGTATTTATTATTATTTATAAAATCGTCAGAATGTGAGTCGCATGCTCACTTTTTCTGACCATTATGTGAGCTCTACGTAGTTACGTGCTGATGATGAAGTAAATGAAATTCTATACCAACTTGTAGTTACAATATTTATTGACTTCAATAGTATCCTAGTAATCATCAGCCAGAAGACATCTACTGTTGGACATGTAATGTTTATTCTTAAACTTACACACATATATTACAAGTCAAATCAATCTTACTTTGAGGTTTTAGTTTTATTTTGGAGCAAAATTAATATCTATATTTTTGTCGAATACACCCTCGACGAACTCAGACAGTTTTTTTTGTGTATAGTAGCAATAGATACTCCTCAAAATTTGCCTTTTATAAATCTCTCAAAATACAAACGTAATAAAATAAAAACAGTACCTAAAAACAGTGAAGAAGAAATCTTAAAAGTTTCAAAGGTCTATAAAATGGCCATAAATAAAAGATAATTTTATCGCGGGCCTCTGCCCTTCGCCTTTAGCTATCGTTAGCAAGGACTTATCCGGGAAAGTTAATGAAAAGTAATTTGGTTCCAAAATTTATTTGACAGCTCACGAGACGTGAAACAAAATACATTATCTCTGTTCGCCGTCGACTTACCACAAATAGTGAGATGCTGCTCGGGACGCGTTCAAGTGCAATAGCCTTAGAGCCTGTGACAGCAAACGCGTCATTATATTTATGTTAAAAAATCCGTCATTTGCCACCTCCACACAGACTTTATAGTTTGTATAAGAGATAGATGCTAGAATTGCTGGCCTAATATAATGCCTGCCTCATCTTCGTTTTGACAGAAACTATTTAATTTTTTGCCGCGGTTTTAATTCAATTTTCAGAAACAGAAACTACTGAAATCTACAGCCTATCTAAATTGTAAATTCACCTTTGTACTTTGTTTGTTTATGCAAGAGGGTTAGAAAGATTCATACGACCTACCTTGATGGATATGATTTGTTATAGTTGCAGCGCACTAAACTTCCTACCATATTGAAAGCACTGTCAAAATGAGACTTTCAAAAACTAATGATATGTTTACGCTTACAGGCTCTTGCTCTATAAGTATTTGAAATATTTGTTGAATAATTCCAACTCCACGTGGTAACTGTTCCCGAGAAGAATGAATGGAACTCAGACAGGTGAGTGGAAGGCATGCATTTTCCCTTTTTTAATTAAACTTTAATTTCCCTTTCAATTTCATTCGATCCACTTATAACGTGAAGACTAGACGTCTGGTAAATTTGTTAGACGGTTAATGGATAACATCTTCGCTTGGTTTAACTTCTGTGATTGCTTTTCAAGTTGTAAATAATGCGATAGAATCTGCCGATTTGTAAGCCATTAAGCAATTTTAATGTATAGGTAGAGTTCGTGTTTAATTTCGTGTCTCAGTATCTCCTCTTTGATGTAGGAGCTTACTTCGCTACTATAATGTAGTAAATAGATAGACTGATGCAGTAAATTAGTAATAGTAGTATAGTAAATATGATGTTGATGCTGAGATTCTGAGAAGTGAGAAGATAAATTTATCTCTAATTTACTAAAAAACAAGGAAATGTTAAATAAGCATACGTTGGAAATGTTTAATAAATGAAATATCGCTAAGTGTAAGTAAGTATATTAAAATGACCCTATGCTCTGTTTAATTATAATATACCGCACAGTCCTTACGTACCTATAGTTATTTCTTCGGGCATTGAATAGACATTAAATAGGTAATAAACTACTAAATTAACTTACTTACTAACTTTATTTTATACACATTGAAACTTAATTGCCATACCGTGTAGTCCATTTTTATCCCTACACATTGTCCATTATGAAAAAAGAAAATATGCCATAGAAATACTTGTGTGTCTCATTATTACACGACTGCGTCCAAAAACTAGTGTCATGTTTTGAAGGCCGCGGTATGCAAATTTCTTTATTTCGATTAATGTGCAGAGATTTCGCTTGACGATATTATCGAGCTGATGGGAAATTTCATTTGAAACGTTCCTCCGTGACTTATCTGCGCCGATCTCTTGATGCAGAGTCACAGAGCGTCGATTGAATATGGATTGGCAGCGAGGGCCGGCGGTTGTCTTTTTCATAAAACTCTCTTGAACAATCTGAAGACATTTCACTCATTTATATGTATGAAGTTTGGAAAATTGTTGCATAGGGCGCATCATAGTTACAAAAATACCATCTTCGAATAGATTTATCTTAAAAACTAACACTTCTGGCGCAGTGATCCGAAGTGAGTCTTGGCTTCCGAAACCAGAGTTCTCCATCTCGCAAGATCTTGCGCAATTTCCCAATTACATTTATTATCTTGATTGTTAGGTTCTAATAATATTTCCTTTGAATAGGAAATCCTTACCTCCTTTGATAAATTTAATATCTGTAAGTAGCAATTACCTCTTAAAACATGTATTGTCATTTAATGTATATTATATTATTTTCTTGATAATAATGTCCATATTTTCAATATATAAGGGCATGTATAAGGGGACAAACGAACAGTCAGAGCTATTTTCAAGCCCACCGTAGCCCATTGGAATTGATCAAGTTACCTACCCAGTCGTGACGGCCCATTTCGGCTCCATGCATGCAGCGTGGCGCTACCTTTTACGAATTATGCAGTAATTTCTCTCTTATCCCCTGTATCAGTACAAAAAGCTTACATTTACAGACGTAAGAATTTCGGAATAGCTCCATAACTCAATCTAGATCTAATAAAAAAATCTGGTTGGAAGTGGCTGAAAGGGTATTACGGTGCGATGGAGGCTTCAGCCAACTTTAATCTCGTTCTCTAGATGGTCCGTGGACGGTCACTTTTTCTTTTATTACTGTTGTAATGCTAAAAATGTAGAAATATTGAAAGATAGTAATATAATAGCATATAAAAATAAAAGATTTGATAAAATACAAAATAGTGCTATTTAGGGTTCATATCACGCAAATAAACCCAAAACAGGAGGTACAAAAAAAATTACAAGAAATATTTTGGAACCAATTAATTCTGCGTAAAAGGACATATCAGTAATGTGTGTTATTTTTTTTTTAATTTTGACAAAATGAATATAGGCAAATTAATTTAAAATTTATTGAATTTCGAATACTACATTATGTTAAACTATTTTTTAAGCTATTTCGCTATTGGGCTTTATTTTGTCTGTAAACTATCTGCAAGATATCTTAACGAATAAGAGATATTTAAACACGAACGAAACTAACTTTTTATTTATCACTATTGAGATAACATCCTTGGGCAGCGGCGAGCGAGTTTGTGTAGTTAATTTATATTTTGTTTCGAGTTTTCTGCCTCAATTTAATTAACTCTTGTTGTTATTTTTCTATTAATTATTCAAAATTTTAATCTGTTTTTTCGCCGTCCTTTACTTTGTGATTTATCTTTAGAATATTTAAAAGTATCGTACTTTTATTAATCCCTACAAAGTCAAGGCTTTGAGAAGTCGTCAACCGGCTATGTATTTAATTTAAAAATTTTAATTATCTCTTCAAATATTATGATTCTATTGCTATATTTCTAAAATTCATTTGGAGTAGATCTGTATTCTCCTGGCGATGGATTAAGCTTCGATAAATTTAATTTTAATTTTAATGGCCAAAATATTTATGTTCAGCCTCAATTTATATTGATTTTGTCGATTAGGATTTATATCCTAATCAGTAAGATAACTAAATAATTAAGAAAATTCTTAGATTTATTAATCTTATTTATTTTCATTGCGGGCAGTTCATAATATTAACATTATAAATCAACAATAATAAACAAAAGGTGTAACAATCAGTAAGTAAGTACTATAAAGAAAACTTTATATTATTTATTAAAATATTTCAATTGAAGTGTACGCCATCTCGTAATATTAGGTATGACAAATTCTACAACGGTATCATGGATGCTATTCAAATGCGGATATTCGTTGCACAGGGGATTTTGGAGCACCCTCCCAGACAGGGGTATCGATTTTTGTGTTATGCTCACCCTCTAGTTGTGGGGTTGTTATTATTAAATATAAATGGCGACGAAATGTCGGTGCTGTAATGTTTTTGTGGGGGTTGTAGGTGGGAAACGCGCTTGCATTCGAATCAATTTCCTTGCATGTTGTATTATGAATGCTATTTGTGAATTAGTGTTTTAGTATGGACTCTCCAAGGCATGTGTGAGTTTTTGTATCTGTATTACACTAGGAAGGTTTTATATTCGTGATATATTATCGTGTATGTATCTTCGTATAATTTAACAATATTCATCACAATATTATATTGAGTTTGTGTCCGATGGGTTGGTTTATAACATTAATGCGGTATGTGGTAGCTAGGAGCGTTGAAGTATTATAGTGTTTTGGGGTTTGAATCCCCAATAACGTTAATACACATAACACTTATATGATTGATTAGATTTTTAGAATCTGAAATCTAAACTTAATATTATAGGGAGGTATTTTTTTTCGTTTGTTTGATTCGAATAGGCGCCAAAACCACTGGACCGAATCGTCTACTAATTAAAAGCTACATTATTACGAAGTAACATAATCTATATATATATATATAAAACTCAAACGTGACATAGCCATCTATCAACGCACAGCCCAAACCACTGTACGTATGAAGCTGAAATTTGGCATCCAGGTAGATGTTACGACGTAGGCATCCGCTAAGAAAGGATTTTCAGAAATTCAACCCCTAAGGGGGTGAAATAGGGTGTTGAAATTTATATGGATTTCGCGGTTGAAACCGCGGGGTACAGCTAGTTATGTTATATTTTATTATGATAGTTAATTCAGTTTACAATAATACCTAATTAATATTTGTTTTAGTCTTCGTGGCAACTGCACATCTAGGCATTGTGATGGACTGTGCTACTAAGTCACCGATCTCTAGGGGTCTGTTTTGACACAATCCAAATTGAGCTGCAATCCCTGGCAGTTTGTGCGACCGTCGCTGTCGCCAAGTTAAAGACTAGTAGATAATATTCCTACCGTAAAGAAGACGAAGTGACTTTCAATATAATGAATATCCTGTTGTAGAGTTTATGGTGTAATAGACCATTAGACGTCTAGTTGATTGTATCGACGACCATTACACCAAGTAGTGCTCAGAGGCCACAAGATATTATGCACGTATAAATATATTACACATTAAATTGAAATATCTGTTTGGTTTTAATTGAGAGTTTTCAGGTGATGTGTGATATTTCATTTGTGTGTGATAAATAACTGAGTGTTTTCAATGAAGTGTAATAATTTTAAGAAGCTAATACAACACACTATCACAAACAATCTGTTTACGGGGTAATCCTTGGAATGGCTGCATCTAATTTGATGGAACATCAACTGATATATAGAGTAAATTATAGGGTAGGACATAGTCATCGTCAGATAAAGACCTTATAATGAACAGTTGAATAACATGTCTAATACGAAACAATTATATCGATGCCATAAGATGTAAATAAATCGCTTTACCTGTCACCTAAATATTCAACTTTATGAAGACAATAGATGGAGCATATGGTGCGACAACATTATTGTTGAAATTAGGAAAGCTATGGTTTACCCAATTTGATTTTTACTATGTGGACAGATGAGCGATACATGTTATAGTGGAAGCTATGTGCATGTTGGCACGATACATATTACGCTTCGAATAGCGTTACCGGTGTCCACTCTTCAATCCAATTACAGCATCGAGTATGAATATTCAATCGTGAATACAAAATCGATTTTAAAACGATTTCACTCGGTGAAAATTTTAAATTATTTCTAATAAAAGGTTTTCCGTGTTGAATAATTTCCGAGGAAAAGCTTTTTAGAAGCAATATATTGTCCGTATCGTGTTCCTAGTTAATATAACTACATTTTACTGGGGAAACTTTATGTTAAGTTAACAATTATTTTAACTTCTTGTTCAAGCCATACAAATTTTAAATATAAGTCTTTGTAGTCAACCGCTAGCATTCATTGTTTTGAAGTTCCTTAAGAGAATTGAAGGAATTTTTAAAAGTGGTTTTTAAGAACTTTAAAATAATGAAAGCTTTTTAATTATTTTTACAGTCATCTTTTGTAATGGTGCCATATTGTATTTCAGCTGAATCGGGCCGGCACGACAGGGGCGATACAACACGACAAAATATCGCTGCAAAGTGACTACTATCAGAGTAGGTACATATAGAGGTTATCTTTATACAAATGAGCGGTTTTTAATATGTGCGTGAGCACCGGGGCCCGCGCCGCGCCGTGTTCGTACCGCACACAGACATAATCCTAGTAACCTCAATATACACGTAAACCTGGGTGACACAATATTTAGACAACTAAATTTTAATTAACGAGCCAACTGCAATATTTAGCTTAATTTCAGTCAGAGGTAGTGCCCCATAGTATGCTTGCATGCAGCCGAATTGGGCCCACACGACCGGGGAGGTACCTCTCGCTTACAAGAGACCGGCGTATTACAAGTGACCTCGTTTCTTTCGGTGTGTAAGTAGCCGGTGGCCCATGGAGGTGAGAGGAGAAAGGAGGGCAGCGCATCTGTTTAACCTCTATGCAGATGTCTATGGGCGTCGGTTGTCATGAAAATGGAACCGAGTGCTCGTTTGCCCCCCTATACCATAAAAACTTTATAGATACTATATTTAATCATATGGGATCCGAGGCAGAGAATCTCCAACATGGCGTAAAAAACCTTCCGTCTAAAAAAATAGGACACGGGACCCATACCTACTACCTGCTGGTCCTAGACAAATCAAACCACCACAAACTCAAAAGCAAAAGTTAAAATATAATAAATCGGCATTGATACACAAAGAATATTATAAAGAGGCTTCGGCGTCATAAATATTCATCTTGACGGTGCAATTAGACAGATGGACTTCGTATTATGCTAATTCCCGGTTTTTGCCGGGAAATATTAAAGCGCTCCCATTTTTCCCTTAAATCCTTGTACAAAAAATAACTTTCCCTCTGTAGCGAGATGACACATATTTAAAATTAAAGAATTATGTATTCGTCTTTGCGAGTTTTTCTCTTATTGAGATTTATTATTGGCACCACAGCATAGGGAAAGCTTTTCCGAGTACCCTGGCATTACCTGTGAATCATACAGTACCTATGCATATATATGTGTATATATAGGTATATTCGTATGTATATATTGATAAATGTACAGGCTGTACATAAAAATATCTAATCATTTATTTTAACAGGCTTGACGGATTCTAACTACTTTTATCTGGTGACTATATCTGGCGTAGTAAACCAGGCGAATTTTGTATACCAGTGTTAAGGCTTCGGAGTATTAAATTCTGAAATTTGCTTAAGAATGCTGGGTGTATCGTATCACCCAGGATTCGATCCCTGGAGTAGAGAATTTAGATTGTCTACATTGTTGTATCACGTTATCTCCAATATTATAGTTATCGGACTTCAATTAAAAAACATTTTATGTTTACAAACAACACAAATGCCATTTAGTTTAAGCGGTTGTTTAAAAAAATCAATAGTTTTTTTTCATATAGGATCAAAGAATAATCAAAGCGTTTTGTTGACAATCGGCGCCCACAAATCTCCACACAAACAGAGCTTACGCAGATGCGTTGCTCTCCTTCTCTACACCTCCAATGGACTACAGGAAAGTCGAAAACTGCAAGAGAAGCGGCATGGCTGTCACTGACGCCATTATGTAAGTCACTTCCCGTCTAAATTCTACTTAGATTGCCAAGCAGCAAAGAAACTACTACCACCTTGGATGTTTTAAAGATTTTGCTGATATTATGTAAGTGAGAGGCTTCCAGTGGATGTTCCGGCTTTTTTTATGACAGGTACCTACCTACTTATATTTATTTATTTAGTAGTCACTGCTCCTGGTGAAAGTTGCCTCCCCGATCGTACCGGTCTAATTAGATTGAAAAGCAACAAATGACGTTGGAAGTATTAAGGATTTTAGCTTTTATTAAAAGAGATTCAGCAGTGGATGTAGAGGGGTGATTATGATGATGTCGCTATTTACATACAGCTCTCTACTGCCGTAGACCCCAAGGGGACGCCAGATTTGCATATTTTTGAGAGAAGCCGTAAAATTTTTGCCCCCACATAATGTTAAAACTTATATAGGGTAAGGATGCCGATTATGAGATACCATTTTGTTTTTTTGGCATAAAAACAATCTGATTCTACTGATAACTATGAAAATTATGTTATTCGATTCGGTATTTAGTGTAGTTTGACTATAAAAGACTGTTTAGCATTAAGTATAACTATTTTTTTTGTTACATCAAATAATGTTAGAAAAGTCAGAAATGACGTCTCAGAAAAATGGTCTCCTAATATGAGATACTAGAGGTTCCTTATATGAGATAGTATCTCATATTAGGTACATTATATACGTTTGAAAGAAAAAACAAAAAATCTAAATTAAAATTAAACTTTTTATTGAGATTTTTTTTAGAAAATTAATTTTATGTAACGTCTAGTAATGACGTCATATAAGTATAATTTAAAGTGACTTATCCTAATTATAATAATGAAAACGGTATCAAAAATTAACAAATCCAAAGGTCTATTATTTTAAGGTACCATTAGATGTACCTACACAGTGACTTTAAATGACACATACCTATATAAAAATAAAAATTAATTGAACAATAAAAATTAACAATAAAAAAATATTTTTTCAACTTAAGATTATAAATCTGTCAAGACTCAACATAATCACGCTGATATCTATACAGGATTAGTTTTTGGTCACCGGCCATATTTAAAAATAAGGAAATAAACATCATTTCAAGGGTGTGTTTTGATTTTATCGTCTTATTTGTAATATTTTGTTACATAAACATCGATTTAAAACGGTCCGTAAATATATCTACGCGCATTAGCATCCGAAGAGAGTGTTGACCTCAACAGCTGATTGTGTTTCGTATCCACTGCGTGCGGCCGCGATGGTCGATTATGTTACCCAAACGGTATTTATTTACGTACGCGACAAAAATATTTTTTATATTATTTTACTTATTTGTTTTATTTCATAAATCGAATGTATAATCGATTCTGAGCCAAATCTGAAAATTTGGCCGGTGACCAAAAACTAACCCTGTAGATATACAGGTTGTAACAGACAGCGTAACAATAACTTATCATGAAGACTCATCTCATGAAACTGAACAACTTTCACTATGGAACTTATATTCGGAAATTAAATTTATTTTTTGCCTTCTCATATCTCGCGCGCGAGATGTAAGTGGGTATCAAAAATATTTTTTCATTTAATTTCGGATAAGTTTCATAGTTTTGCGTGCTGAGTTACCATGCTAAGTTATCGTTACGTGGTCTGTTACAAACTGTGTAGATATTTAAACGGCACATATAAAAATATTCTTAGAATATAGGTTAGATCAAAATGAACACAGAAATCTGTTTGTTGTTACTTCTCCACAATCTTCATGTGCCCACTTGAAACATCCATGACATTTAGCCCATTTTTCGCCTCTTTGATCTTCTTTATCCTATCCTTTCCTTTCCAGGTTCTTTCTCCTCATTAGTGACATCTAAAATCAAGTTTTTTATACATTATATTTCTATATATCCCAATATGAGATATCTCATTTTAGGGGACCCCACATGTCTCATATTAGAAAAATGTCTACGTTAACCAAAATGGCTCCCCTTTATTTTTGGACATAGAAAATACAAAAAAAATGCAAAAGAATTTAAAAATTAACAATATAATTGACGTGACGAAGATAAATTTAAATAAATAATTGTAGTAATAAAGATTTGACATACCTCGTAAACATTGGATGACAAAAATCTAGTTTTGTGATTTCGTAGAAAAACGCACACATACGAGCGAACTTCACCGCGGGCGGAGAGGCAGTAACACTAGTTTTGATCTGGTTCCGCACTGCTTCTAACGACACTAGCACCAAATAGCTGCCGCGATTAGTGTCGCCAAAACTTGACTATCTCGTATTTGGCAACTATCTCATAATAGGCATCTTTACCCTAGATATTTTTATTACACTTATTTGTATTTTTATGTGATCATTTAATGTATTTGTTTTTAAACGAACATATTATAAGATATGGGCTAGTTTTGAACCAAATGCTTATAGTAAGTTATTTAGTTATTTATAAGGAAAAGAAAATGTATTATTTTATTTCTCTTTACAACAATTTTTTTATAAATAAAAACAGTTTCACTTAAAACTGTCCTTATAACGTCAATAAATGCACCACAATTTCAACCTAAGGCTGATCTGAGAATTCACCTGACAATTCATAGAATTGACATGTTTTTTACTGACCTGATTATAAGTCAAGGACCAAATAATTAAAACGCGCAATATGTTCTGCACTGCTTTCGTATTTTTACACGAATGTTATTCTTATTTATGTTTCTTTACGCAGGTTTTATGGATTTTTTCAAGATCTAAAAATATTGGATTTTTATAGAGAAATAGTTCATTGAGGAGATTCTGTCTACAAGAAAATCTTAAACGCGATAAAATCCCTTAAAAAAAATCATAATTATTGCTATACTTATAGGTACTGTTACTTTTGTGATAGTATCTCAAAAAACTAGAAATTCTCTCTGAATTTGATAAAAAATAGTTGTATAATAGGAACTGGATATGACCAAGATTGGTACCATG
>LUGF01023596.1:169058-179557 GCA_001625245.1 Calycopis cecrops
GGGATGATAGAATAGCAACGCATCTGCGTAACAATCATGCGAATGTCCATGGGCGTCGGTAGTCATCAAAAGGCTCGTTTGGCCCCTTATGCTATAAAAAATAATAATAACAAAACTTAATTAGGAACATGTGTACATCATCATCAGTCGGAGCACGCCTACTGCAGCACACAGGCCTCCCCGCGGCGTTACGGGAACGAGCAACTTGCATCTAGCTGCTGCCCGCCACCGACTTTCACGCGACACATAACCAGGTAGTCAGTCAGGTTGGAGGCCGTACAGCACTCCGTATTCTGGTGCGAGGCCGCCATTCGAAAGCCTTTCTTCCCCAACTATTATCGTTTCTGCGAGCAGTTTGAGCTGCCCATTGCCAATACAGCTAGTTCACTCTCAGAGCTATATAGGTTACCTGGTTCTCGGAGCTCCGAATTGAGGACCAATCAAATATCGACATACAAAAATGTCAAACTGTTAGTGTTCTTTTTGCGACAGGGATGAAGAAAGAACAAGTAACTTAGGCAACTAAGTAACAACAATACACTCCTAACTTTTAAGTCATCAATGAAAGGATATACTTAATTAGCGCTGTAGTATTTGTTCTGTGCTGAGTCATCTCTATTGGTCACAATACAATTTATAACCTCGTTAAAATGGCGTCTTCTATAAAATACTTTTCATACTTTCTGAAAGAAATTACTGGGTCCATTTAAGAGCCACGTTTTAACACAATTTACAGAAGTATTCGTAACGGCGTACTGTAAATATTAGTAAGTATTTAAAGAGGATTTTCCGTTGTATATAAAATGCGAGTCACGCGCTAAATAAATTTACTTGGCATTTATAAATGTTTCTCAAACGTAATGTTTGCGGCCCAATATTTTTGTAGCTTTATTAATTACGAGATACCGGGACCAAGAGATTGTGTTCTATTTAGTTCTTTTTACGCGTCTGTTGTAAAATCTCAATTACTTTTGCTTCAGTATTTAAAATAGGAAAATATAAAAGGGAATTTTCAAATGATGTATTTAGCGCGTTAGGGATGCATCCAAAACTTCCCATAGACACTCTTTATTCTAATTTCAAAACAAAATGTATATTAACATTGTTTGAATGTGCAATTAGTGAAAATACCTTTTTATTTGCTTTAATATAATTTTATTTGCTGAATTCTAAAAAAATATTTTTATCTGTGAATCTTATTACTGGCAAATATTATTACTACCTTTAAGACTATTATTTTAATTATTAAATCTTAAAAAAAACGATGAGACATGTTTTGGGATGACGGAAGAATTTTACATATTTACATTTGTTGACCTTAATAAATTACATATGGTTGAGTACAATTGATTGTTTGCCAAGCAAATGTCGAAAACTATATGTTAGTAAAATTGAGTTCCATTGTAAGACTTATTTGATACAGTCTATTTATTTTTTAACAACAAGATTCATGTCTCCCGGCTGCCAAGTATTAACTGCGAATTGGATGTCCTCCAGAAGTTATAAGCGACTGGGACATTGTCAAGGAAATTTAGATTTATGTCTTAATTTATCTGTATAGCTTCTCGCAAGCCGCAGCTTTGCTTTCTTGAGATATGTTCAATTAAAGCAAGTATGATCATTAAACTATGGTAATTCTTACGTTGCTTGGGTCAACCCAGATATGTAATAGGGCTGGGAGACTAATAAGTATTTTTATTGCAGAAAGGGGGGTATAAGACACGAATGACGTTTAGGAATAAAGGATTTGTGCGACAAGATAGATTTTAGAGCGCTTTTTATAAATGTGAATGCAGTTTTGTTTGTTTGTTCCTAAACATAAAAACAAAACTGCATTTATGATTTATTTTCTTAAATAGATACGGAGAGAACGGAGCCATGCCGTTTAGGCGGGTACGAAAAAAGATTAACAAACGTTTTGAAATTTAGAACTTAGGCATATCATCAGAATTCATCAACATATTTACCCATCAATGGCAGATGCTTTGGTACCACAATTAGCACCGAAAAGTCCGCTAAAACTACTTAGAGTTGATATAGACGTTTTATTAGCATTAAAAGCATTTTATGCAAAGGATTTACTCACATTTTGAGTCATCAATCTGCCAATCGTAAAAATAACAAAATACACATAAAAGTGACGGCTTAGTCTAATATGAGTTCCAAGTGGAACCCAACGGTATTATGTAAAGATTTGTTATCGCGATCGCGTCGGTCATCGAATTAAAAATGAGAATTTTACATAATTAGCGAACTTAATGAAACGCGAACTTGCTGCAGAGCAATTCGCCCCGCTCAGTATTTCTACATAAATATTGTTTGTATCGCTGTGTTATTATTTAAACAATTAATTTTACCCGATTACTCTAGTAGGAGGGTAATGTTTTCAGGCGTATGTATGTACATATCTAGATTTCTATATTCCCTGCTGCCAGATTTGACGGATTTTCATTTCGCATCTTTATATATTATGATTCATAATGCGAGCGACACTCAGTATGTGATCTAAGCAAGAATACTATAAGTTGTTTTAATTACTCGGGCTTAAAAGTAAATCAATTTAGTATCTGTGCGGATGTCTATGGGCTGGCTCCGACAGCCCACTCGTTGCTCGTTTGCCCCGTTATACTTGTCACTTGGCTTGTCGTTGATGTCCACGTATGACGTGTCGTTATGTAACGCAAGTGACACTGGATACAATACAACATTTTTGATTCATTTTTTTATAGTAGGGACAAAAACGTTTGCAAACGAGCAATCGGAGCCCATAGACATCCGCATAGAGGCTATACAGATGCGTTGCGCACCCCTCTTCCTTCTTCTCCCTCCATGGGCCACCGGCTACTGACACACTGCAAGAAAAAAAAACAGGATTTATTGCGTTCAATTTAATGTTATTATATCACATATAGTATAGAATGATTGCGAAGAATATTACACGCGAACGATAGTTTTGAAGTTTTTCGCCATTCGCAAGTGGCTAGTAAAGATCTAGTAAGTTTTATGGGGCAATTAAAGTTGTTGAGTGGAAATGATCTTTCCACCCTGAAGGAAATATTCACTATATATTTCTAGGACTTGTATACTATATATTTATAGACTTACGTACACAGGGATATTTTAGACATCAGCAAATTCTTAGAGTTTCTCGTACTCAACACTTTTGTTCATCATGAGCCAAAAGACATCTACAACACTTGTTCGACGAGGTGGCCGATGTCTATTGCGGTCAGAAGGCGTGTTGCGTCGGGGTCTCACTATTGTTATGGCCGATGGAAGGGCGAGGAGGAAGAAGAGCAACGCATCTGTATTATTTTAACGCTGTCGTTGGTCATGAAAACGGCTCAACTGCTCGTCCGCCCCCTCCTTCTATAAAAAAGACTCTAAAGACATGAACTACTGTAACCCCATGTAGCATCACAAGAGATCTGTCAGACTGCGTCCTGGAAGGCAGAGTTTAAGGCTCAAAGCGCCAAAAGCGCGTCGAAGCGCAGCGAAACGGAGCGCACTTTCGGTGTCATAGAAATTTAAACTTTATTTTCATTTCTGTAGTACTTATTATCGAATTCTCGCGACTTCCGCGCGGATTCCAGCGAATTCTCGCGCAGTCGCGAGAATCCGCGCGACTCGTTCGAGTTTCTCATGCGACAATAAGTATTATAGAAATTATTATAAAGTTGAAATTCATATGACGCATAAACTGCGCTTCGCTTCGCTGCGCTCCGCCGCGCTTTTGGTGTGAATTGACCCTAAAGCGGGCGGTGCGGGCGTGGCGCGGTGTTCACGACGCCAGGGGGTCATGCAATTAAGCGTCTTAAGCGTCTAAACTGTAAAGCGTGTAACGCGTCTTGGTGAATTGCATGGCCACCTGGCGTCGTGAACACCGCGCCGCCCATACCGCCTGCTTTAAACGCTACCTTCCAGGACTTGTGAATAATAGGTACTAGTCTGTTCTTTATATCTTGCTTATCCCACATTCGATCCCACTGTAACTCCAGTGTCGCCAGGATCGACAGAGGCAACCATTATGACCCCTTTAATATGATCCAGGAGGGCGCCTGAGCAGCGCCGGAATAAGCTCTGTCGGGACCTGGGGCTTGAAGACCTAGGAGCTAAGAAAGGCCCTTTTATTGATACAAAAATAAGTTAAGGCCTTACGAGGCCTGGAATACCGCGCACCTGGCTGCGGTGCACCCGACGGAGAAGCTAAAAACTTTACTGAACCTGTAACGAATTTAACTAGAAGAAAATAGAAGTCGGAAGTAATTCCAATTTATAATTGCAGTGTTACATACACTTAGATATTAAATGGTGCAAATTATAAAGAACCCTTTTTACTACAAGACGGACCACAAAATGTAGAGCAGATCTGGACATCGACCCCGACCTCTGTCTGACCGAATTGGAAACAGATTTACAGCCGTAGTAGTACCGCTACATGTATTTGCAATTAATACCGAAGACGGTAAAATAGAAAATCAGGAGGAAAGAAAATTTCAGTGAATCGTCAGTAAAGTCAACCACCGTCACTTGAAATTGGATAGCGAAAACTACTCGCGTCCTATCTGGAAAGGCGACGAAATCTGCATGAAACTCATCTCACCTAACGCACCAGGAAAGCATAGTCATTGTGAGACGGTATCATGTGACCTAACCTTACCGGTCTAGTCGGCGCATTTGGTCTGCAGCATTATATGGTACGTCCTCTCACTAGCTGACCTGACAACCGTTGTTTTGTCATTATAGGAAAATATGTTATATCATGGTAACATTACTGTTATGTGGCCGAATCGTCCATCCTTTAATTTACCCTACAATGGTGGGGCAAATTAACGGTATTTAAGTCGAGATATCAACTGCAGCATTATGTATATATAAATTATAGTCATTATGGCACCGAGGAAATATACCTATAACAAAAAAAAGTTTCATCAAAATCCTTCTTTCTTTAGTAATTTTTGTGTGAAAGCCGCACAAGACACAGACAAAATTACGTCTTCTACTGTTTTATTACAAGTATAGAATAGACATTATTATATACTATATTATTATCTATATTCCATTAACAAGCGTAAAGTCCTAAGCTTGGCAATTATACTACCGCTTAACAGACGAATACAGTTTAGTACATGACATTAACATTTATCTGTGAACCAACAAGTCCCTGACCTTCTAGACACGCTGTATTTATACGAGAGTGGATGTATTCATCGTTCATCTACCCGCATTATACCCAGCGACTAGACTCGAGCCTAATCCTAAATCGAAAGGTGAATGCGATCACGATGTCGCTTCTCTTCAGAATTCCGACTTTACTAGTATTACTGCTGTATCATGTGAGATTTTTAGTTATTATAGACTTATCTATAATCTAGTGCTAATAATTATAATTAATTAGAAGCACTAGTAATTCGAATTATTGTAATTGTAAATGCAGTATCAGCAATTGTTGCAATTGTAATACTGTCTGAAAGATTGTTTCTAAATTCAGTTATTTGGGAATGATGCAGACTGTGTAGCAGCTCTATCTGCGACGCAGCACCTCGCTTACGTAACACAGGCGTTAGTGAGCGGCTTAGCTGTAATGTGTTAGGGGCCCAATGAAGGTGATATTTTTATGTATAGTATAAGAGGGTATACGAGCAATCTTCCTTTTAGTGACAATCCTTTTAGTGACTAGCGACATCCATTGAAACAACTCCTACGCATTTGTGTTGTTGCCCTCCTTCACAAATGGGCCACCGGCTACTAATAAGTCATGTCACTTTAGTAGTACGACGTGAGTGCCACCTGCCAGGTCGTGCCGGCTCAAGTTAGTTATAATTCAGCATGGCCCTACCTCTCACTAATAATATAAACACTCTTTCGAAGAACTCCGATGAAACAACTCCAAAGCAAATGAATGGTTTAAAACATCTGACATAGCAAGTATTGATAGTTGGGATGAAAATGATGCATTGGCATACATTGAAAGAGGCACCAGTGCCACTGATAATAATAATGATGGCCAGGTATGAAATGTTAAAACTACCATCCTGGAAATTGTAATCACTTAAACTAGTGAGCTCACGTAGGACGCTTCAAGCCTTTTTACGAGGTCTATAATTCTATAAAGAAGGTGGGACCAAAAATCTTTCACAATATCGAGCTACCTATAAAAGCACTTAGTGTGCCAAACGTGGACGCCATAGATATTGCCATATAAGTGGATACTTGAGATGTGGCATTTTCCCAAAACCTTGACCTTAAATTTAATTCCCCCTTAAGGGAGTAAGCCGCAAATTTGAGTAGGCCCTCACGCAGTTAAATAAATGAACACGAGCGGTGTGGGCAAGTTAGTTTATGGCACTTCCGCCACTGTCCCTTATTTATTATGGCATTATATTGTTTAATGTTTTTTATTTACACTGTAATGTTGGCCATGGACGAATTTAGACCACGGCATTTTATCTTTACCATGTAAAGTGTAAGCGACTTAAAAATTCAACTGTCTTTTCTTCTTGTCGACTCTTACAGTAGGAGAATATTGGAAAGAAAAAGGGATGCACTTCTTGTTCATTCTAATTACTGCTAGGTATTTCAATGGGACCAATGAGCAGACGGAGCCTTTTAGCGATCGAACTTCGAAGCCCATAAACATCCAAACAATTGTTATGCAGATGTTTTGCGCCTGGTGTAACATGCATAACTTGTAATATTCTAGTCCAAGTGCCATAACCTCGCGGATGTCCACGAAGGTGTTTTAGTAAGAGGTAGTGCCAGCTGTGCTGTCGCGTTTCGTGCGGTGTGTAAGTAGCCGGTGGCACATGGAGGTGGGAGGAGAAAGGGGGGCAGCGCATGTGTATAGTCTCTATGCAGATGTCTATGGGCGTCGGTAGTCATGAAAATGGCTACAACTGCTCGTTTGCCCCCCTATACCATAAAAAAAAAAATAAGGCTTCTCCCGTACGGGATATGAACATGAGGATTGAGGGATTGAGCATAGGAACAGTCTGATGACTACAGATACTTATCGCAGACTGTACAAGAAGCACGTGCCGAGGTAGTGCCATGCTACATTGCAGCCGGCTAGGACCGGTACGATTGGGATGGTACTCCACGCTCACAAGTGACGCTTGAAAAGATATACCACCGCTTTTCGTACGGTTTGGATTTTCAGTATCCCTTTGGAGAGGAGGAGAGACGGGCAACATTACATTATTTATGAGGTACTCATTGAAAAGTTTCGACTGCTATTTTGCCTTCTTTTATATTACAAATAATACTATTCTCCCTCACAATACTATAGCTATGGTAATATCGGGCTGACTGTTCATGCCTCTCAGTCAATTTAGGCGAACCGACGGCTAAGCTGTCCCTTGTGCAGTGAATAAAAGTTGGTATTCTTAGAGCCTAACCACGGATTAATAAACCTAAGCCTAACGTTGAATCTGTGGTAGAATTTATTCCTGCTTTTCAAAAAAAGAGCAAACAAATTATAGTAAATCTTTTCTAAATATTACCAATTACATTAATCTCATTTATTAACATACACAATTTTGTTTCTACATTCTTGTAATATAAATTAGGTTTCATCAAAAAAGAAAGGCCGAAGCAAATGCGTTTTCTGAACTAATAATATTCATGTTCATTCTCTATTGACATTTGTTTAATGTGAATCCAAATGCTCCAGAGGGAAGGTTGTATTTCACAACTGGAATAAAACAGTTCCAGAGAATGTTTAACTAATTTCTATTTTATTACCTCGAGCACTGTATTATGAATTTTCCACTTGTTTGCAAAAAGAAAACGCAAATAACACGTTGGTTTGCTTAATTTACTTCGCTTTTGTACCACGGACCGTCGTCATCATCATCATCATTATTATTGACATTTTGTAAAAGGTGTCATGCTGTGTTGCAGCAGATTTGGGCTAGCACGACCGGGGAGGTACCTATCGCTCACACAATACCGGCGTAAAGCGATAGCTTTGCAGTCGCGTTTTGTGCTGTTTGTGAGTAGCCGGTGGCCCATTGTGGTGCATGTTGAAGGAGATCGACGCATCTGCATAATATGCGGATGTTAATGGGCGTCGGTAATCACCAAATGGCTCCGGTTTCTCGTTTATCCTCCTATGCTATACAAAAAAATATCACGATCATATGCATTCACTGCTGAATATAGGAACCTTTTAACTATGGCAAAATATTTCATTACCTGTCATCAAATAGATCTATCTTTAATGGCCCATGGAGGTGGGAGGAGAAAGGAGGGCAGCGCATCTGTATAGCCTCTATGCGGATGTTTGTGGGCGTCGGTGGTCATGAAAATGGCTCCGGCTGCTCGTTTGCCCTCCTATATCATAAAAAAAATAAAATAATACAGCTTCAAATTGAAGTGAGTTTGGTTATCGGACTAACAAAGCTTTAGTCCACTTGCCTTTGGTCGTTTTCCTTCTTTTCTTTGTATCCTAATGGGATTGTCGTCGCGGACACAAAATAAAGAGACACGTCTGCATCTGCGTTTGCAAGTGCACAAAAACTTACCTAGCCTAGCGAATTTTGAATTCACAATTTAGCCACGTTCACTATTTTAGTGCTGGCCGGTTTAATCGTGGGCTGCGGCTTGTTAATGACACTACGAGGTCTTTTTACCGCGAGCATTAATTTCGGGTCTGGTAATGTTTGTAATGCCGCTCAACCCGCTATAAATACGACGGTACGTATGTTTGTTTGTTACTCTTTTACGCAAAAACTACCAAGCTAATTTGATTGATATTTGGCAGACATATATTACAATATAATAACATAAACCTACTTTTGATCCTGAGAAAGAAAATGGATATTGTTATATATTACGCTTTATAACTTTAAATCACTGTTACAGTTTAAGGAACTAATCGTATAACTATCGATACTCGCAACAGCGTTTCAAGACTATCACTAGAAGCAAACGATTGTGAAGCTCTGTTGCTTTGTACCCGAACTATAGATATTCCAATTCGTCGATTTTACTCGCCTTACTTCACTATAGTGCAGTTTTGTTTGAACAGTTAACAAATAAATACTTTTATTAATAAATACGTTACTTGTATTTAAATCTTCCAGTGACATAAATACTTAGCTTTTATAATGATATATTGATATGTTGTCTGCCTAGTCTTTTTACTTTAAGATTAGACGTGGTAGAGATCTCTGATGCATGTTCATGCATGTCGGGTTGTCACCAAAAGGCTGTTCGAATGTTCGATTGCTATCGTATATGTAGTAGAAATAACGTTTTCGTCTAACATTTGAATCAGGATATGAATATGAATAAGATGATAATATAACAACATAAGTACAAAGATAATATCATAGGTACATAATAAAATACAATTTAGATCTTGTAGTGTTGAGATTAATTGAGATAAAAGCCTACTAGATAGAACTTACTAGTACCACTTACACAAAATTCGATCGAGAAGCATGGTTTAACTAAATAACATAAAGTCCAATATTAAATTATGAACTATAGCTCTTATGAAACACAATCTTTCACACTCTAATTCACTAATAAATCCGTCAGACGTTCGCGAAGATTCTTTGGGCGGATGATCTTAATTCGATTAACCGTCCGCCCACCCGGACGGGTGCTGGATGTCCCGACCAGGGTTTGTGCACATTTTAATCCTATTACTTGTTGGTTTTAAAATATTATTTATCAAAATTAAATTCCATTTGTCGCCTTATCGCGTAAGGCTTACACGAAAAACCATTGTGGCTGGATTAATTAATAATTAATGGCAAATTTTAAATCGTTATGAATGTTTTTAAAATATGCGTACACGAGGCGTAAGTAAAGGATGTAAGGTGTGCGGTAGGAAAAGACGTCGGAGGACGCTTCTCTTTTTCCAAAAAACTATATATATAATAATAATAAGTACTCTCAACTGACAATAATGTCAATCTCCTACTGATATTATAGATATAAAGAATTTTTGTTTGATGTATATTTGTTATTCGAACGAGCAATATTCTGAAGTGTAAGTTGCGTACGTAAGCGCGTTAAAGCGTTACACTCGATTTTAAAAGTAAACTCTATTATTATTATTCTTTTTTTTGTATATTTCGTCACTACGGACAGGCCATATCATGACACCATACCGCCTCTTCTCCAATCATTTATTTTGTATTTAATTATACTGTCTTATTTCATGGTTTTTGTTAAAATTCATTATTAATTCATTAATTTTAGTTGAATATCCATAAAATGATTGTTAAGAAACTACAAAACATATAACAATGATATTAGTAAAGTAGATTTAACTATGATGGTTATCACGACCTCTGAATATACACATTTCCGAACGAAATATCCTGATGCCAATGTTATAGATTTCTTAAGGTGGAAAAATAGATGACCAATAAAGAGATGCGTGGCCTTTATAAAACTGATGAATTTTAACAAAAACCATGAAATAAGACAGTATAATTAAATACAAAATAAATGATTGGAGAAGAGGCGGTATGGTGTCATGA
>LUGF01023596.1:179596-202589 GCA_001625245.1 Calycopis cecrops
AAGTTGAATGCAGCGACTAGACGCGGGAGCGCGCACACTTCAAGACTCCAGACGTGGCGGCTTATTATTATTAATTGCTAATGTATGTCAATTAATGCCGATTAACGTCTAAATGCACTAATATTTAATTTGACCTGATAATACTACTTTACAAGGTACTTATTATATGACTCTTAGAATCGCGATATCTCAGGAATGGTAACTGTTAAGAAAAAAAATCATTGATACCATGTTTGTAGATAATTTTAAGATCTACAACTTTGGTCTAAGGTTTTTTTTGATAAAACTTACCGTTTTCAAGCAAAATCCAAAAAACCTCAAATTTTGACCTTTGACCTCGAATAACTTTTTAAGCACACATAGGATCGATGGGGACTTTTAAAACTTGATTTGTAATGGCAAACTATAGGTCTCCACCAAAATTTGGCTTTCCGGGAATTATTGTTATTTTAGCACTTTTTTATGTCTAAATTGACCGGACTATAATGAAAAGTAGTTTTTAGTTACCGCGCCATCGCGTAGAAAATATGCACCTAAACGGATGTATATTTTGAGAGAAGACTTTTCCATTTAAGAATCCTCAGTGCTATCTCCTTAGTACTTTACAAGGCACTAATATTTAATTTGACCTGATAATTGAGTAATTATTACCAGCATTACCCAGTACAGTTGGCTACGACACGAGTAGCAATTACAGAACTTATTACGTAACATGACATGTGCAAATTTCTCCGAAGCGCATTTATATTGAATTAGCCACAACAGGCGCACGACAGGGCTGGGGTTGTCCGGGATCGATAGTTGTCCCCAGGGGAACACCGTGGGAGGATCGATGGCCCCCCATCGCCCACGCGACGCCCCTAACAGAGTTAGCTCAACAACCGGCGAGACAGACCTCGGACATGTCCAATGATATTCATTTTTCTGTCGTTTATGACGATTGTTTTTGAAAATACATGGCATCGACGTAGGATAAATAACTTGTACAATTCTAATGTAATCGTTTTCTATTGCTTTTAAAGATAGAGATCTTGTAACGAAAAGTATATAATGTCAACTTTAAGTTAAGATACACGTTGTGTAAGTGTAATCTTGTATTATTCGTCACCAATCTTGTATTACAGAGACGTAGAGATCGGATATAAAGACCAGTGACTTAAAACCAACTTCATAAGGCAAGTATGTTAATAATATTATAAATGCGAAAGTTTGTATGTTTGTTTGTTATTCCTTGCGCTAAAAACTGCTGAACCGATTTTCATGGAATTTCATGAAAAAACACAGAGAGAGTAAGTTGGATTAACACATAGGATAGTTTTTATCCCGAAAAATTGTTCCCATCGGATGCCATAGGACGATTTTCTACGATATCGATATTTACGTATGTGAAACCGCGGGGTATTAACATATTGAAAACAAAACTCTTTCTAAAACAATGTTCACATAGCTACACAATTTTCTCATGATATTACTTCATACATACATACTTACTAAATCTAAACAACATGTAATATGTATTACATTTGTATACTACTAAATAGATAAATAATATTACGTTGATTATCATATTTCTAATTCTAATTAACATTTTCATAAATGATTATCATAACAAATAATATCATAATATATTGCATTCTCTTCAATCCCTTTCTTCTTTTGTCCTGGAGATATTGCTCTCGACCCTCGAACGAGTTGTTTGATGTCGCTAAACCGTCGGGAAAGAATTGTACGTCGCTCAAGTGACGGCTGAGATGACCACACAAACTCTACCGCTCTCGGATACTATTTATATATTTTGTACATTTTGGAGGATCTCTTACTTACATGATACCCTTAAGGGCCACAGCACACACAAGACTTAGACGCGGCGAATTGCAATTTTGCGACGGCATCTATGCAGTCGCAATATTTAGCGACTCCCTGCGACCGGTAGTAGAGTCGTGCGACAGTATCGCGATCTCGCGACTGCATTTAGACGTTAATCGGCATTAATTGACATACATTAGCAATTAATAATAATAAGCCGCCACGTCTGGAGTCTTGAAGTGTGCGCGCTCCCGCGTCTAGTCGCTGCATTCAACTTCTAAATAGCGTCTAAAAATCTCGTGTGTGCTGTCGTCCTAAAGTGATAGAGGTGATGTCGCGTTTCATGCAATGTTGAGTTTCCGATGGCTCATTGAGGGATAAGCCGAAGAAGAGCAACACGAGCTCTATATCTCTGACAAAACTCCGACTACTCGTTTGCCTCCATAAAAAACCTATTAATTTAATTTAATTTAAGGCATCTAAGAGATTAAATTAATAATTTTATCACAAGCATTCATGTTAATACTCTTAAGGGACAGTCCCACTAAGCAGCTCGGGTTGGAGGGTCGGACACACCATGAAGGGGATCCCTTCATCAACAATAATAAAAGAGATTCCAAATGAATGGTATTTTGGGATCCCTGAATTTATATTGTACAATGAGAAACACTATCATTACTTTGAAATGCGTTCCCTCAAGTTTTGTGTGACTGACCACAGGCTAGTCCCTACCTCGAACCCCAAAGAAGGATGTTTTTTGAATGACTCAGTAAATGAAGAAATAAAAAACATGTACCTAGATAAAGTTTTACATACGTTAAGCATAATAAAATGCTAATCAGTTGTCATTGAAATGAAATGAAAAAGTTTTTATTAAAAATATAATTACAGGAATTATTTTTTGAACGTCAACAATTAAATCTACCACCGGTTCAACCCCAGCCCTGTCCTGAGAAGAACCGGCGAAACAAAACTCAGCGGGCCTCATGTTGTGATGAGATGTAAAAGTAAAATATATAAAAATACAATTACATTTGCACAATAAAAATGATATAATACAATACAATTTATGAATTTATAATAATTATGGTACAGAAAGCCTGGGAGGAGGGTACTAATCCCATGATGTATATGTCATAAAATCTGTTACCTTAAAGTATGCCTTACCACACAAACACTCTTTAACAACTTTTTTAAATTTATTAATCGATAGTTTTTACACGCTTTCTGGGATCCTATTGTAGAAGCGTATGAATTACCCCCAAAAGGAATTCTTTACTTTACTAAGTCTATGAAATGGAATGTCTAATTTACGCCTGTTTCTCGTATTTCTGTTACGATTATGATTTCATTCTAAACTAAAGTATGAATGATAACCGATTAGTAACCTATACTGTTTTTAATTTAGACAAGTTGTAGACGATGAGGTAACTGCATAATTTGCACTGAAGAGTCATGAGTTTCGTCAGTTTTTTTTTTTTTACGATATAGGAGGGCAAACGAGCAGCCGGAGTCATTTTCATGACTACCGACGCCCACAAACATCCGCATAGAGGTTATACAGATGCGCTGCAACTCTGTTCTCCTCCCACCTCCATGGGCCACCGACTACTTACACACCGCACGAAACGTGACAGCACAGCTGTCACTTTACGCCAGTCTCGTGTAAGCGAGAGGTACCTCCCCAGTCGTGCCGGCACAACTCATGCTTTGCATGCAGTGTGGCACTACCTCTTACAAAAACAGTACAAAAAAAAACAGTTATCAACAGGTGATCAAATGTTCATTTTCCTCTTATCCAAGAGAGAAAAACATTATTTGTTGGTGGATGGAAAAATGAATATGTATTCAACTTACATCGATGCACGAATTATATCTTGCATATGCATCGGATTACAGACTACACTGCATATATTTTGACGTCGGCCTTCCGTATCCGAGCGCACAAAGAACAATGTTAAGCATAGCATGTGTCGAGCGAGATATTATAAAGGCATTGGAGCTGTGCAAATAAATTTATATGTAAATATTTCGTATTTGAAAACATTCTAAGTTCCACGTACATATTCCGTTTAAGGCAGAGAAGTTTGCGACGAGGCGGTCATGAATTTTCGAGTCGGGGTGTTACGCCGCGGCGCGTGGCGCTGCACGCTGGCGTCTCCGAACACCGTATCGTTTTGAAAATGCTTTAATTCTAGTGATGTTTATTGTGTCGATGAAAACTTCGCTTCGGAGTAAAATAACCTAATATTGAATTGGAAAACTAAAAATGCAATAGCTTAGAATATGTTTTAATAAACCCAAGGGACTGTCCTTGTCACAGCTAATCTAGCAACATCTCCTATCTTAAAATCTGTTAGGGTTTCATCGTTATCATCATATGCCGGAGAATGTCCACTACCGGACATGGTCTCCTCCATGGAGAGCTAAAGCGTTTCATAAATATTTTCATGAATAAAATAATGATACTTTAATGAACAGTTCAGGATTCAGGTATATTTTTATAAGAACTATAATGCGGAAGAGAACATATAAATTTATTGCAAATTATCAACAAACATCACTGAAGATTAGTTGATGATAATTTTATATACCTAAAACAGAACTATCATAGCAGTTTCGGAAGAATTTTTGTTTTCGGTCTCCATTTTATATGAGTGTTCGTCCGTAGAGTCACAGTTGCTGATACTATCTTCTTCAAAGTAAATATATTTGTTCAGAAGAAGCACTCGATGTGGACAGACAAGTCGTTTGTGACTAATAAATTGAGTTCAGCCACTTCAATGTGGATAATATGGAACGTAATTATACCTTGTGCCTTTGCCGAATTCAAAAGCACGTTTTCTTCACCAAACAATAAGGAAGTAAACCCAATGGATGTTATCTTCTTTCTGTGCTTATAGCCCATTCAGCCGGAGTCCTCCAAAGGGCTAGGCCCTTGACATTTCGTCGTCTTGCCAGCATAATATTACGGCATTGGATGAAGACGTGTATAAGCGGTATTTCATCACATGTCTCTAGAGCTTCCGAAGACATTTGAAAGCTGCTAGTACCGATTATATCATCCATGTATAATAGACGTTAAAATAGTTAACAATGAAAACTAAGTATATTATATGGAATACCTTACCTTGCATACGTACACTTTTCTAAGTTCTAGGTATTGTTTTATTTTAAATTTTAGGTTCAGTTAACAAATAAGCATCATGATAAGAATGCCCCGCCCCGTTTAAAGTAAATGGCTATTTTTTTTTATACGTTTATCTAAAGATTCCGAGCCTGCCATTTTATCTAACATCAGCAGAAAAAAACTACGTACGTCATATTCATGATGATAAGACGATTATCTATTTAATCTAATCATCTCTTAACTTTTTACTTCCAAGACCAGCTGCTATGCTATGAGACCACTTCATCATTAGGAGTAAGGTACTTAATTAATTACAGCGTCTAATTGAGTACAGACAAATAAATAAAACAACAAAACGTTCGTATGTGCGAGTACGAATCCAATTAATTACGTTTATCTTAACTAGTTGAACAACATTATTACGGAGGTAGATAATACAATTACTTTGCTACAAAAGTTGCTTTTCAGCGGGAAATATATTGCTTGTTATATACAACATACAACAAACCGGCGGCTGGAGTTAAGAACGAGCAATATTCTGAAGTGTAAGTTGCGTACGTAAGCGCGTTAAAGCGTTACACTCGATTTTAAAAGTAAACTCTATTATTATTATTCTTTTTTTGTATATTTCGTCACTACGGACAGGCCATATCATGACACCATACCGCCTCTTCTCCAATCATTTATTTTGTATTTAATTATACTGTCTTATTTCATGGTTTTTGTTTAAATTCATCAGTTTTATAAAGGCCACGCATCTCTTTATTGGTCATCTATTTTTCCACCTTAAGAAATCTATAACATTGGCAACATATCAGGATATTTCGTTCGGAAATGTGTATATTCAGAGGTCGTGATAACCATCATAGTTAAATCTACTTTACTAATATCATTGTAATATGTTTTGCAGTTTCTTAACAATCATTTTATGGATATTCAACTAAAATTAGTAGGTTTTAACATAATATCGGCCCTGACGTCTACGACGAACGTAACACTAAATTGTTGAAAGATACCTAGTTTAGTTAGGTTTTATAGTGTCCCATTAGCAAATTTCTGTAATTTGCTATCGCTAAATAGCAATAAATAGAGAAATGGGGTTTTACATTTCAGTAAAGTTTGACTAACGTTATACCATAAATTACTATGTGCATTGTACGTACCTGTAATTGAACTCTGTACTGCTAAACAATATCTGTGCTGGCTTGAAATCAGTGGAGGTACGAGGAAGGAGGGCATTTATGTACCTAACCTCTATGGGGATGTATAGAGAGCGTAGGTAGTCATTAAAACTGCTCCAACTGCTCGTTTGCCTTCTTATACTATAAAAGAAAATAAAATAATTTAAAGTTTTCAGTTACTCCGGGCGCATCACTAGCGAGCACTGAAAGTTTGAGGGGCTGTAAAATATTTCATGTCCCATTCATGTTATATCGAATGTTTGACGGACGCCGCTTTATTTTCTCCGGCGGTGATGTTGCGCTAAACTCGAATAAACAACTGAAGATGGCGTCGTTACTCCTCTAATATCAAACGTTTTTATTGCAATTTTATAATCGTAAGCCGTGTGTTTCTAATAAGATTTGTTTATAACGACTAGGATGGGGGTTAAAGTTGAATTGTGAAATTTTGTTTTCAATTTGTTGAAAGTCTGTTTTCTGCTGCTATGTCGCTGGGAGACGGAGCTCGTTCTCGAGGGTGATCTGGGTCAATCTTCGAGCAGCAGGTAGAAGGTGATTACCTCTTTCTGCGAGAGGATCAAGTTCCAGAAAGTGGCTATTGGGAGGCTCGAGAGTAGGAGGTAAATGACCCGCTTATCCCACGACGGATTAGAATCGGGGAACCGCATATGCTGTGCGGCCAAGCATAGGCAATTGCTAGTGTGGCTAATGGTGAAACTTTAAGAAACGGTCTTCTCTTCTATGCTGGATAATAAACGACAACGGCTAAAAGGTCTGCAACTACTTCACAACACACAAGAGAGGTACCTCTCGCTTACACGAGACCGGCGTAAAGTGGCAGCTGTTCTGTCGCGTTTCGTGCGGTGTGTAAATAGCCGGTGGCCCATGTAGGTGGGAGGAGAAACGAGGGCAGCGCATCTGTATAGCCTCTATGCGGATGTCTATGGGCTTCGGTAGTCACGAAAATGGCTCCGACTGCTCGTTTGAATACCATAAAAGAAACATACATTGATACGTATGTTGTAGCTATGTTGTTTAATATATAAGTTGATACGCATGTAGGTACATGTGAACCATCAACACCCCATCACGCGCATGGCAAGCCACGGGACACAGCTAGCACGCAAATAATCTCCATTCTTATTCAAATTAACAAAGTTAGATACACAAACCAAAAAGTTTGCTTCGCCGGGATAGGCTTTACATCGTGGATGTAATATTTAATAAGATTTTCGGCGATGGAGTATTATTAAATTAACATAATTTAAAAGACTTTTGGAGATTCCTGATTTTCAAGTTTTTACTCTGTGTCAAAATATAAGGGAGTTTATTCAGAAAATGATCATTGCTAAGTGAAAATCAGTTTCACTTTTTTGTGCAAAAATTACGTATAATATCTCTGTACATACACATAGACACCTACGTTATTAGATATAAATCAATGTATGTATGTGTATGTATGATGTGTAATACAGGAAACGTGCAAAGTTGCCTGAGACATCCAAAACTAGTAGAGCGATTCTTTAGTGATCCTGTGAGTTTCGTCAACTATCAGATCAATATAATTGTTCTCTTGCGTAGACAACCATTCGAGTCATGTTTTTTTTTTCTAAACTTTCTACTGTTTTTAATAATTCGAACAATTCTATAGTCTCTGAAAGAGAGCGAAGGGCCCGCTATGAAAATATTTCAATAATTATAATGTTACTGATTGGAATTTAAATAATGTTCAAAGTAATTAAGGTATTTCAGAGAGATTATCCAAAAGTTAGTTATTTATGAGAGCTATTAACTATTATAATATTTCGTTATAATCACTATATTATATAATTCTCTCTTGCTCTGTTAAGATGTCTATAGGAATTTGTGATCGATGTCATAATATTACGGACACCGGCGTAGTGCTGGCTGTGCTGTCGCGTTTCGTGCGGTAAGTAGCCGGTGCTCCATGTACGAGGGAGGAGGATGGAGGGCAACGCATCTGTAG
The DNA here is from genome assembly GCA_001625245.1 of Calycopis cecrops. Taxonomy (NCBI): domain Eukaryota; kingdom Metazoa; phylum Arthropoda; class Insecta; order Lepidoptera; family Lycaenidae; genus Calycopis; species Calycopis cecrops. The sequence continues at coordinate 187,701 of LUGF01023596.1, forward strand.
GTATAGCCTCTATTCGGATGTCTATCTGATAGCTCGTTTGCCCACTTATACTATAAAAATGATCGAAAATAAAATGCCTGTGCTCTAACGTCCCTGATATAAAACTGAGCAAATATTTTTTTTTGAGACACACAAATTGCAGGTTTGATATTAACGATTTAAGCGGTCGATATAACTATATATGTAGTTGACGCTGTCGTCGCCGAGATGCGGTGCGAAGCGGGAAGCGGCATGAGTATGATGATTGGTGACACCTCCGTTCTGCGAAGAGCAGGAGAAACCGTCGATTATGTATTCTTCAGTCCTTTACTCTTATTTAATCTTTGTATTCTATGTATGTAGGATGAGATAGTACCACGCTGCCTTGTATCTAAACTGGACCCGCAAGACAGGGGAGGTACCTCCCGCTTACATAATACCGGAGTAAAGTGACAGCTGCGCTGTCGCGTTTTGAGCGGTTTGTAAGTAGCCGGTAGCCTTTGGACGGAGGAGGCTGAAAAGGGGCAACGCAGTTGTATAATCTTTAATATGCATAGAATATAAGCATAGAAATCTATGCTATTAGAAAAAAACCATAACAATGCAGTTCCATCAGAAGGAGCATCAAAGATTATTCCACTCACCTCTTACACCAGTGATAATATAATTTGAACGCCTTGACTTTTAGGTATAATAGCCAGCGTCGTTGCATATAAGATTTAGCGGCATATCCAAGTAGTAGTAACTTTGCTCTGATTGAGAATTCTAAAAAGAGGCTGTGCCATTGCGTTTCAGACTTGAACCTATTGGTATAGCTGTTGAGTTTCGTGCGAGAGCCACGTGGTCCATTGGGGGAATGCATTACAGAAGAGCAACGTTTCTGCATAACTTCTGTTTTTTGGACTTCAATGGGCGATGATAGTCACTAAAAGCTTTCAACTTATGTTATTATAAAACCGAGTAATTGGGAAGACGGTATCTATTATGTAGAATATCTAACTTGTCGAATATCTAATTTGGCGCTCTACGAAGTCGTTGCATTATTGAATGGGATGAGACTCACGCTGTATAGGAATTTTTGGGTACCACTGTTATCACCTACTGTGACCGGGGTTTAAAAAAAAAATAATCCAAAAAACCGTTAATTTATTAGCCTGTCACCCCTGAACAGTTTAGCTATTTGTAAGTGAAAGACTTGATCGGATCAGTATTGTAAATTGCTCCCTACAAACAAATAACGTTAAAAACTTTTCCTCTTTATAATAGTTACATCATTAATCCCTCGTTGTATAAAAAGGTTAATCATTAATATTTTATTTACGTAGATATTAATATATAGTTTACATTTTAGTATTTACTAGATATCTACCTAACATAGATATCTATTATACCCGTATTAGTAGTATTATTTACTTCAGAAGTAGATAAAAAGGTCATTGCTGCATTTTAATAAAGAAAAATAGTAGTTAGGATGACCTCTGTTGACCTTTGAGTAACAGGGGTAGCAGCACTGGAGACATCTGTCGGGCATTTCGAGCAATAAAAATAGTGCTTATTGTCAATTATAATTTTGGTACCCATGAGATTACACGAGGATAAAACAAACAATACTTCAAACCACTTTCTTTATTTCATGTTCATCGTTTTAATACAACATACAAGTAAATTTATCATCAGATATTATTTATCAATTCTTACACGCTAACTTAATTATTTGAATAACAAATACTTAGAAGAGTATTGATGCACTCAGCTCCCAACACGGGGTAAGGATAATTTAAAGTTGGAAATGATGTTCAACCCACACGTTACAATTAAACAAATGACATAACAAACATCTTAGACAAAAATATGGAATGTGAAACAGATCCATTTGCAGATTTGGAAATAAATTACAATAGCAAAAATTAAAAAATAAAGAGAAAGTACAAATTCACCAAGCAAGTTAAGATACAAAGAAGTTTTAGATCAAATAATATTTTGATAAGTCAGTCATGTTAAGATGATTATCCGTTGTTTCATCTAAAACTACTCTGATCAAACAATGCAGTTTATATCAAATTCATAAAAAGGGGATAAAACTAACTCAGTTAATTTATATCACTCATAAAATTCATAAAATAATCAAAAACCCAAACGCACAAACACACAAACGGTAAAAAATCAACTTCGTAGGAAGATAAATGATATTAAAACAGGACTTGTACATTGAAGCTTAAAAATTGCATGTTTTTAAATGCTAATACTTTGCAGTATTTTAATGTTTAACCTAAATAAACAGATAATTTATTTAATATTCAACAGGAACTAAAATATTGGTACTCGTTTTTAATGAAATTTAATTACTTGTCAATATTGCCCAATAAATATGTAATGTATAAGAGGTGAATTGTTGAAAATAATATACCAATCATATCAATGATTTCTTTATAAATTAAATTTCTTATAATAGTCTAATCAAACCACCTTAAACATACGAAAATTATTATCTACGGGACGATATAAAAGACACATTACAAGTGTCAAAACTTGTGACTAGAGACAGAAGCATTGTATCGCTTTCAGAAAATATAATTAAACAATATCATTAAGTACCATGTCAGAGTTGTTCGCAAAACAAGAATGAAACTTGAAACACGTCGCAATAGTTTCTCTATAACTGAAGAAGTTCCAACAAATTATGAGTCGACAATTATTCCGCGTACTTTTTACAAGCTACCATAAAACTAACTTATACACTCACTGACTAGCTTCATAAATAACTATAATAAAATAAATAATAATAAGTTAGAAGATATAACCCCGTGGATAAAGTTCCAATTTTATTACGGTAATAAATGTAACACTTGGTAATACATACGACTAATGAGTGGGTTTGGCTATTTGAAGTGAAAAGGGGGGTGCAGTAAAGACGGGAACAGGTGAGTCTGTTTTGTCTGAAGATCCGTAGAACTCGCAAATACAATCTAACGTAACATGAACACTAAACAACTAAATCATTTGCCACGATTTGTCATCAGGTTCTTCATAATTTTAGAGCTACACAAATGTAGGTTGGTTTTCAAATATATAACAATAGGTAATTTTCTTCAATGATATTCAAACGAATAAGGACAAAATCGTGGCAATGATATTTTACCACACGATATTTTATTTCCTACACAGATATAAACCTTAAGTATCGATTAGCATTCAAGTTCATTATGAAAAAATATATCATTGGAAATACTTTTCAACTTCTCTTCTTAATCTCGTACCATCCAAGAACAATATTATGCATGTGTCAACCGATTTTATATCTACGCTTTAATCCCTAACAACACTTTGGCAACAAATAGTTTTTTTTTTCTCTTTTTCCTTCAATTTCAACAGCAACGTCAACATTTTTGGAGTTAACATTACCATGTTTAATTTCCAATCTTTCATCGTCTCTAATTACCATCGTCTTTTTTAAGAAAGAAGACAAGAAGGTAGTGACAGAAGATGTATTTAAGAAAACGGGTTAATGTTCACCTACTAGGTAAGCTTATACCGTATCGATCAAAGCAAAGTAGTACTATGTTTTAAAACAATCCATGAAGAAGTTTGAATCTACTATTACGATCGACGGTACCATAAAATGACGTTGTAGTAATATTATTTGACGAGATAAATATCAAACATCAAAAAACTAGGCTACCAATTTTTATTACCTACAATATTACACAACTCCAAATTTATCTCGACAAATACTTATTACTAAAATAATGCAGTATGCACATTAAAACAATTGTTCAGGAATACAAATTTCGTTTTTTTTTATTTTTTTAAATTTTCTGTGATCAGTCTTAAAATTGAGTCATACAATCTAAGTAAGAAATGATAAACCCTTAATTTACCTTAAATCATTGCTAGGCCTGAACTAACACGGGTGAGATTTCAATGGTGATTGAAATAAGAATAGGAAGAAATTCATTTGAGGACAAAAAGTGTAGTATTAAAGTATAGGTGACGACAGTTGTTTTTCTTTTTATATTATTTCGAATTGTCATGCGTAAAATGAGATCACACTATTCGTAAATATTACGTACGTAATGAAATAATTGAAATCAGGTAAGATTAGCTGTTTAAGGAAAAGGCGCTCCGCTAGTAAGGCTCTCGGGGAAACTAATTACATCAACCTTAACACATACATTATTGGTTTTAGAGTAATCAACATTGAATAGTTTTCATTTTATAATTATCTTAACACTAAAGAGTACAAAAAATAAAGGAAATATTACGAATATATGAAAAACAACAAGTTATTTATCAGCGAACATCGTCGCATTTCATATAAGAACAACATGCTTTTTATTACAGTAACATTAATTGTTTTATCCTCACTTATGTAGTAGAGATGAGAAAAACAGGTCATCTAGACGATGATACTCAACGAGTTCAAGAAGATCGTTGAGGGACTTTAAAATCGTACTTCGATCAACCGCGGAGCAACCCTCGAAGTACATTATCGATTTAAATCGATTACCTACAATACTTGATCGTTCCCCTTCGATTATCCTCAATGTATCAAAAATATCTGCTAAAACAGCCCTTTCCTTTAGAGAAAACTCGATAGAGTACATTTTGAACAGTCTCGAAGTAACTAATGTAGGTAACAATTATATCAAAAGAGTTGGGGATATGCAAGAGTCGAAGTATCGAAATCAACAATTTCTATACGCTAGTTGTAGTAAAAGCGATACCTACACAGACACTACCGCAACATCTAACCTAAGTATGGGTATTATATGAATACAAGATAACATTACAACTTACATATTAGACTGTATTGTAAATAAACTGTGAAACATAGAGACTTAAGTACAAAATTCAAATTGAGTTTTTATTTTTTATTAAAGGAATAAAACATCCTTTCAAATATAAGGCCACAGCGCAAAATGGTGTTTCAGTAGTAGTATATAATTTACTGAATTATTTTTAGTTTATCATTTATAGATGTCATTAATCTAATGACTGGCCTTATATACAGTTGAAGCTCTTAGTGTAAATGCAAATTGCATGATGTCAGTTTTGTGTCAAATGAAAATGCTGTGCGAGAGCATTTTACTTGAAAGTGATAGATATATAATAAGTCTTAGTTCACTAAGTTACTCTAATCAAGAGCAGTGGGATGAGTTCCATTCTACAAACGATACATTCGTAAAAAATATCTGTGACAAACTGTTCAAAGCTCAAAGTGTCTTAACCACTAATCTAACATAGACAATGCAATATCTAAAAATACACACTACACCGTACGCTAAGTAGGATATTAATATAATTTTAATTCATCATAAGCATTGTGTTCTTAACTTCTGGCAGGATGGCATTAAGTGTGTAAAATCGATTTGTGTGTGGACAATTTAAGCATCGTACAACTAATTTAATTTTATAACTTACGTGCATACACATATTAGGATAACATTTAATCTAGAAGCGAATTTCTTTGGCGACTAGCTTCAATAAGAAAGATTCCAAATTGTTACCATCGAATCATTCACCATTTAAATACCAACGAAACCCAATTTGGACTAATCGATAAAGTCTATATGTCACCACTATGTGGATGATATGTCCAGTTTCATCTGGTGAAACATTTCCCTATTAAACCTTTAATTTTTAACATGTGACTGTCCCTTATATTGTCAGTAGGTCGAACGTTATACATAGTATTATTGTATACTACCTCACTAACCATTTCCACTCTCGCTTCAAATATTTTTATATAATTAAAATATTACATTGATATGTCATTATCTACACCTTTAAGTGTCTACTCAGTTTTATTTGGAATCTTTCCGGATATAAAAACGTTATATCGTCAACATAAAACACACACCTTACATTAAATTATTTCACACAATCGAGGAAAATGTGAAATGTGAATATCTCCTTCTTTCAGCAATAATGTAAAATGAAATGTGTAGTCTGTCCTTAAATGTATAAAACACCCAAACTCCACAAAACAAGAAGGAGAAATAAAAAGCACAGACACATAAGTATACTTAATATCACTACACCTAAATTTAATTTTAGTAAAACCTATGCATAAGCCTCCTAATCGAAAACCTCGTTTTTAAAATTATCATCACTGAGAAAATAAATATCTACTATTATTTGCAAACGTTTCAACTAACATAAGCGATAGTAAAATATTTTTATTTATTTTTTACAATAAAATGTATCATAAATTCAAACGTGAGTTAATCAAAACATTCAGCGTAGTAATCTTAGAGGATGGATGGTTTGTGCTCATATGTGCTTTGTTTCTTCGCCTTAAATTACAACAATCACAATTTTGACAATCTGCGTGTAAGCGGAAGAGGTTTCGATTGCGGACACATCTATAACCGTGCAAAGTATCGATCTACTTATTCCGCTTAACGCTTGTCCAAGAATTAATTTTTCATATTTAAAACGAACATCAGTCGATAATGCAGTAAAATCATTGTATGCAGTACATACATACAAGAAAAATATCTCAAAAATTAAGTGAAACACCAACGTTCTGTGCATAATTCACTAAATTATATATCAAATAGCGAATTAATGAAATTCAACAATGATACAACATCGCCGCTTAATATAATTCCTTAGAAGCGATGATACAAAATATCGTAAATTATTTATAAATACAATGAGAAAAACATATACAATTCCTGAGCAATTAATCGCGTATGCTATTGAAGTACTCTCAGTGAATATCGTTTGCTAGATCACCGAAACTTATACAAAACGCAAACTCGATTATATTCCAATCGCTTAGAATCACTGAAGGTACTTAAACAATGAGTAGATTAGACTTGTAACCGAACGGAGTAGCGACAATGATATTTACAAATATCCCAATAATACATTAACGTACCGTTATGTTCTATAAAATTCAACGACGCTCTACTAAATAATTAAAGTGACCAAATTGTCAACCACATACATTTGATAAGCTAACATTGATACAATATTTTCTACCAGGATGAATACATTAACAGGTGATTCTAATAATTGTTATGATTTTTTTTTTCGTTTTTAAACAATGTATTAAGAGTATAGATATCGATATGGTTACAGACAAATCTTTCAATTCTAACCCTATCCCAACAGGACCTTTAACAAACCTGACCTTTTGATACCTATATATCCAAATTCTAGTCCTAATAACATGGTTTCGGTTCTAGACAACATCTTATATAAATTAGATTACCTATCGTTGATTCATAATTTCTATTATAAAAATACATACTTTTGCAATCCGTCCCGTTAATCCACTACCATCTTGTACATATCCCGGCACTCCTTAATCCTAAAAACTTAGCTAACAACGTAGTTCATCTAATATTTACATAAATTTTACACACTTCCTGAAGAGTTTTTGCGATATTGAAAATAACTGCCATGATTAGCTACGAAGCTTGAAATTTCATCAATGATCATTGCAGACTACCAGACCTAACGTTTTATGTTTGTTTGAATTTAATATAAGGACAATAATTAGGCCTCTTATCAATTTCATATGTGATTAAATAATTTTAAGCAAAATAGACAGGGCAAGAAGAGGGTATACTTTGAAATGTAAGAGAATACAGCAGCATTGATTAAATCTGATTCAAGCCGGATGATTTATTGATGAAGTAATTTCAACTGATTTGCCAATTGTTTACCCAAGTTATTGTGACGATATATGTGAGAAATAAAATGTTGGTTAACCTTAATTTTAATCTTAGGAGAAATTGCTGAGTATAAAATTATAAACGATTTTTGTAAGCCTAATTCGTGCTTACATTAGACTAGTAAGTGCTAGTAAGTAGTAAAATGTTCCCTAGAGTAATTGACTTGGAAATAGTGGTTATTTGGTTGGCGTTGTTTTGTAACCTTTAAAGCAGTGCTGCTGCGGGAAGATGAGAGACAGGATCAATTAGGTCCTAGATTGAATATATCTACAATTTTTTAGAAAAGTAAAGCTTCCTCGGGATATTTTTATACTTACATTTTAAATACAAATAGATCTTACAAGTAGTATTATAGCCTACATTCATAAGAATATGTAGTTTTGAAGATATTTTTTGCAGTATAGAAAACATTATCTCGCAGACTACCGCCGTAGACACTGAGGCACATCAATTATGTAGAAAAGAAAGCTTGTGGTGGTGCCAACAGGATAAATAATAAATATGTTCCGTGTATTCATTGTTCAGTTATCATATCTAATGTACTGTGCTAGTAATATTTTACAGGAGCAAATTTTATTGTGCTTTAATTAAATTGTGTAACGATTAACTCTAAAGCAATACTTACAAATCTCATGCCGTCATTTGTTCCCCAACACCAACTGTTTTAAAAGAAGTCTTATAAAAATGCACACACACACACAAACTCCAAAGTACATATTACACACGCACACACATAATTCTATCTAATATTTGTGCTAAAAAATCATTGAAATATTATTGTATGAAACCATATATTATCACCAAAAGTAAATTAAATGGGGACATTTCAAAACATGTGATTAAGGCACAGACTGATTAGGCATTGGATAGATTAATTAGCACAAACAATATACTGAAGCGTCGGTTAAAACTAATTTGGATTGACTAAATTAGTTGAAACCAAGTTTACGGAAAGCTTGTGGAAAAAATAAAATAAAACACACAATATAACTGCAATGAACTGGTATTATTATAAAAAAGCAATTATACAACAAAATAATTCAAAACAAAACGACGTACATTAATTTAAGAACAATGGTTTATACAAATAATTAAAAAAATATAATAATTATAACAACAAACATTGACAAAATATATTTAAAGACAAAACATGTTTCAATTTATCAGTCCTTTATGATTCAGAAATGCAATTTAAGAATGAAATGTTTTTCATACAAATTATTAAAATTATATTATGCAAAACAAAAAAAAATTAAAATAATATGAGAAACTAATTCGTAATAGTATCAATTGAAAAACTTAATTACATCAAATTGCATATAATAATCGAATATAACTCAATGTCAATAATGGAAAAATAATACAGAATTACGATAAAAATATAAATGTTTGTTAATATTTGCATATCCTTACATAAAATTTTGATACACTACAATAGGTACTTAATATAAATATAATACGTTTTTAAGTAGAAGCGTATATTTCAAACAAAAATATTTCATTCGTGTAAATTATTACCGCAGTAATGAATTTAGAGACAAATGATTTAAAGTTTACAAGATATCTCAGATTTCTAAGATCAAACATCTTGTTAATTTAATTTGGTAATAATAAATCAATAATTAACATGATCATCATTATAGTTTTTGTAATAGACTTGATCTATAAAAGCATATGGTATGTTGAGAGATATTGGAATAAATTAAAATATTGAATTTATTTTATATAAAAACTTATTGGTTTGTATTTAATAATAGATATCGGAGATAACTCGCATAATTACGATTTTCAATTGTAATATTGTTACCTCAGATTGTTAAGGCGAATTCCTTAAGCTGTACCGTCACCATATTGTTGTTGGAAAATAAAAAAGAATAAATTCGCTAAAAAAACCTGAGGTAAAGCAGATAAGATTACGATATTAAAAATGAAGTGTCATCTAACAAACATTTAATTTTATCACAGTAGATTAAGTGAAATACAACTCTTCAGACGATCTAAAGAAGGATTACATAAATTTACTAGGAACAGAGCAGTCTATAATATAAATTCATTGGTGATTCATCACTGAAATTTGAATAATAGTACTTGGAAGAATACATTCTACTTCACCTAATCTAATGGTAAACGCATAGATTATTCGTATGATCGAAGACGCGTCGAAATGATAAGCAAACTATAAGCACTGATGGCAATGAAATGCAGAAATGTAATAAGCGTAATTCAAAAACTGTCTCAGTCTGAATTTCTTAACGTCAGTGTTTCATAAAAGTAAGCAAAGATCATTAAATATTTAACTAGGAGTACATTGGTGTGCAACAATTATAATAGAATAAAATAACGGAACACTCTCTATTCTTACAGTTATAGAAAGTGAAATTAATTTATTACTTCATCAAAATATTATGGTACATATTTACAAATACTAAATATCACTTATTAAATCACAACATCGTTTTATGGCACTTGTTACGCTGGTATTGTAAGGGGAGAACAGTGCGAATAGATGCGATCATTCTTCGACGTGTTTTCAATGTGTAATAAAATAAAAATAAACTTCATAAACAGGAATATCACCAAAATGTAGCGTAACTTAAAGCATAAACTTATCCAGATCAAAAATTAAGAGAAGATCATAGCCCCAATTGTACAGGGGCGTATCAGATCTCATAATTGTCATAGATTCGGAAAAAATCTAAAACACTATTCATTACTAAAAATCAAAACTAATGAAAATCTAACTAAAATAATTCTGCTAATACACTCAAACACACGGGTAATGTAAAAAAATAATAATAGCATATAAAAAATAAAGTAAACGTTACACATGCACCGTATAATACTACTGCTACAAAATAAATCTGTTTTCGTACAAAAATATCTTACCAGAATAACAAATTGTATAATATTTTGTATACAGAGCCAAGCTATAATACTCCATAAACCGAACAATTGAATTTAGGTATTCGTATGTTCGCTCACGCTCTACATTAGCTAAAATCTCAAATAAAAATGATTAAAAACGCTAGCGAGACGACCATTTTCTAAAGTGCTCTACTAGTTTCTACGTGTCCAATTATTATTAAAAATATTCAAATACCTACTTAGTTGTATAAAAAACGAATAACATTATTATAAACCAAAATGATACTAATTGTAAAAAGAAACAACGAAATTGAGGAATTTATGGATCCGTGGGCTCTCAGTGACTAGGCGGTAATGACGTCGAGATGAAAGAAAATATTTCAACAACTATCCGATTAAATGAATACAAAAATAAAAAATACAACCATCGCTATTAGTAAGTCTAAAATGCTTTATAATACTCAAAGTTAACTTTAGTCAAAAGACCTAACGGAAAATTCTTATTTAACTGACTGAGGTCTATAAAACATTTTTGATCACTTTTCTCCTTGTGATGCCGTAATTTATTTGGTTTTATTACAACAACAGACCTTTTAAATGATTAGGTAAAGGACCTGTCACTGAAGGTGTCTAAAAACGCCGCAGTCAACTTTGTCATTGATAAAACCCCTAACATCACATTTTTCCTAAAATTTTGTATCTACATTAAAAGGAGTTGTAACTCAGGATTGTCCATATCAGCTCAATCAATTTAACACTTACCTAACAATAATGTAACAACTTCTTACTTACTTTCATAATCATGGTTTCATCGACACAGAATAAGTGCTAATTAAAAACAGGAAGTGCCATTGTGCCGAAGAATTTCTTAAAACTAACAACAATACCGCTCGATGCTCTCTTATTACGATAAAATCACACGCTTAACGCCTAACAATTTTAAGTAATAATAGTTAAAATATTGGTCCAACAAATGGGCTAAATAATACAAACGCCCTTAATATTCATCCCTAATTTAACGACGCGGGATATGAAAAAATATTATTCAATAGTTAAAAAATGATAAGGATCGAGAACCTTTTGCTTTACTGGATCGAACGAAAGGAATAATCTCTATGTTTTAATAGATATTCATATAACAATGTCAATACTACAACTAATCTCATTACAGTTTCGATTAGAAATAATGGATTCAGAGATCTCACGCCAAATGTGTATAGAATTTTCATACTTAAATTAACCACATCGAGACAGCCGCACTTATCACTCGCACATACAAAATATTAGGAAGTTTAGTTCGTAACCACTTTGATTTTCGTCACTTCACATTTTAATATTGACGTATTTTTAACCAAATACGTAATTACACCTCCACGAAATTACTTTTTCTTGAAAGGGTCAATTTTCGACAAATGTTAGATCGGCCATTCCGATCTTCTTTCTCTCTGAGCGAGTGGCTCACATACCTATAGGCGGAACTTGTACATAGCGATAGATATAGAGCCGATAGTCTTTGCTGGCTAGAACCACCGATCCATCATCCATTAGTGCAACGTCGAAACATTGAGCATGTTTTACTTTACTTTCCAAAGCAGAAACCAATTGCCCATCCTGAGTAAATATTGTTAGGTTAAAGTTGTTATGATTGTCAGCAATAAGAATTTCTCCAGCAGCATTAATACCCACTCCGATAGGGTAATTCGTGACACCTTCTCCACCAATTTGACGCAAATAAATACCTTCATAATTAAATACCTTTACACAATGTGCTCGGTTGTCACTGATAAATATTTCTTGTTTGTCATTAACCACAACGCCATTCGGGAACTCGAGATGCTTGGAGCATCCAAATTTCTGGAGAACATTGCCGACCTGGTCAAAAATAATGACTCTCATTACTTTGCATTCGACAACGACAATTCGGCCTTTGTTGTCGACGGTAACGCCACGGGGATGTTGCAGAATATTTGCTCCGAATTTTCTTACGAATTGGCCGTACTGATTATAGATCTGAATTTGGTGTGTAGGTGATCTTTCAGTGACAATGATATCACCTGACGTACGTACTACGGCAACTCTGTTTGGGTATAAAAGCTGCCCATCTCGTTTGCCACATTCACCAAACTGAAATTTAAAGCGACCTTCTTTGTCGAATATCTGTATTCTATGGTTATTGGTATCAGCAACGATTATGTCATTTTGAGCGTTTACAGCAACTCCACTAGGCTCTGTAAATTGACCTTCCATCACTCCAAATTCTCCAAATTTGCAATGATAAATCATCTTTTGTCTCTTTATTTGAGACTTTGGGGGGAAAATGGCAGTTGAAATTAATTTGCTTGTCAGGTCAAGAATAGGATCCGTGTGTGTGGCAGTTGTCATTGCGTACGGATCAGTTGTAGCAGTTGGAAAAAGAAGTGAATCACATCCGCCATTAGACCACTTTTCATAAGAATGTATACCATTTAAATTGATGTCGCCAATGGCACTAGAGAACGGTCCCAAAGTATTAGGACTGTTAAATCTTTTTGAAATGATGTTTGAATCGAAAGGTGAAGTGGACTGGCTTGTATGACCGAGTAGGCCGTTAGTGAATGGTCGGTCAAGAACACTGTTAAGTCCAGTTGGCAAATGTATACCTCCATTCAAACTCCCCGAGCTTCCGTTTACGCTACTGCTGCTTGATGATGAGCCCCCATTTAAAAGTGAGCCATTGGTTGGACGGGCAATCGGCGGTTGTTTCGTGGGGCCAACATTTGCTTCAGAGCTAGAACGAACATAACCAAACGTGTTTCGTACACCGACTTGAATCGCTTGATAATTTGAAACGAACTCCAGTTCGCATGCTGTTTGTACACTTTGTTCAGGGTTAGTATTCATTAGAGATTGTAATTTTGTATCTAAAAGCTTCTTGAACATCAATATTTCAGCAATATTTGCACATTTAGTTAATCGTTCAACAAAATCGCAAGTTTGATAGATTTTGTCTACTGTTTCTTGAGCTTTCTGTCCCACAACAGAAAGAGCTATTTGCTTGGTAGAAAATACACTCTCGAGTTCCTTTAACAATTCTTGTTTACGCTCTTCCAGCATAGAGCGGTAGAATTGGAACGTGTCATTTATTTCATTTTGAGCTTTATGATATTGTACTTGTAATTTTCCGGCAGCGTGTTCTACAGTTTTTACAACGTGCCTTATTTCAGTAGCACGAGTCTTAGCTTCAGCAACAGATTGTTGCATAAGCTCTAATTGTTTTGGTCCAACGTCAGATAGATGTTCATAGTCATGCAGAGCAGCTGGATGTTCAATTATCGTGCATTCTTTGCATACTGGTACAGAGCACGTGCGGCAGTAATATTTTAAAATGTCATTTTTGTGCCTTGGACAAAATGCAGTTTTCTCACCACTGGTAGTAATTGTAGATCCCAGCATATTTTTATCGTCCTTTAGCTCTGTAAATGTGAGCACTCTATGTCCTTCAAAACAATGCATAAATTGGTGCGCCATTACGCAGTTGGGGCACAGAAAGTTTACACAGTCAACGCAACGAGCAACAGCGTCAGATTCCTTAGATTTGCAACCTGTGCACCTGGCTGATGGAGAATTTGTTTGGCGAGTAGATGCCAATAAATCAGCGTCTTGTTCAACAACAGCGGCGATCACCAGGTTTGTCAATAGACCAGGTACACCCGCGGGCGGCAACTGGCTGTCCACACGGCAAGTGACGCAAGTTACTTTTTCTGGGTGTGTTTGTTCTCTTTCCAGGCAAGCCCGGCAGAAAGTGTGAAAGCAGTTGAGTACTTTAGGATCAATGAATGTTTCTCGGCAAATAGCGCAGGTGGTGTCGAGACCGTCGATGTCACGTAGGTCACATACGGCGGAGTCACTTGCAGGAGGCGAGGAGCCGCTAAGTGTGAGGGGCGATATGGAGCCACGCTCTAGCGAACCTATAGAGTTGGCACCGTGCAGCGACTCAAGAGACGGGGTGCGTGAGGCCATCTTCAGGAAACCGGCATCCCTGAAACGGAGAAAAAGTGAAGATAAGTATATTTGGTTATACCTATTATGTTTTCTTTACATTTTTTTTGCCTGTAAATAGAAATATTATTCTTATATTTATATTTATTATAACTTCTGATAAAAAATATTATAATATCCAATGTCACGACTAAGTAATTATATTGAAAGATAATGTTTTTGTTTCCTTTTCATTCCAATCTAAAATCTGCAATTTCAGATATTGATTAACTAATAATAAAAATATATTACATCAATTTCGCATAAGACACAACATAAGGTAGGTAAATAATAAATGTGCATAAATACCCTGTTTGATAAAAGGTGGGTTTTCACTCAA
>LUGF01023596.1:202938-229314 GCA_001625245.1 Calycopis cecrops
GACTAAGTAATTATATTGAAAGATAATGTTTTTGTTTCTTTTTCATTCCAATCTAAAATCTGCAATTTCAGATATTGATTAACTAATAATAATAATATATTACATCAATTTCGCATAAGACACAACATAAGGTAGGTAAATAATAAATGTGCATAAATACCCTGTTTGATAAAAGGTGGGTTTTCACTCAATGGATAATGGGTTAGCATCATATATTTTCATTAGCGTTGCATTAAGAAATGCATCATGCACGCTCGTCCATTATCATTTTGTACACTATTTTATTTATTTTTTTCACATACAAAGTTAAGATGGTACATTTTTCAGCTCATAAACATACTTTTATTTATATAGTTCCGAAAATATAAATATGACAAAGCGTGAAAAAAATATTTTTATAAATACTACAGAGACCGTCCATGAAAACAAAGGCAGACCTTTATATCTTATATTGCACTCCCGAGTGCTAAATTTAGATATCATACGGGTACAAACTAGAAATTAAAGAATGACAATGACAGAATTGTGAAATGTTGACAGCGTTACTAGTTACTACCTAGGTGCTATCTTGCAAAATTTATATGTAGTATATTACCCGAAGAGCAAACGTTTCAGTGACTTTATCTCCACATGCTACTATCAAAAGAACAACTAAAAACCATAAAAACAGCTAATAAACAATAGAAAAATCGAAACATTAAGTATGACGTTATATCAATTTTATGGCACCAATGCACTTTGAAGGGTTTGGTAGTCATGGCAACGCGTGGGGCGTCTCGTAAGGGGATACTGAATTAGGGTGAGGGCGGATATTTTGGTTTTGTTTGATATTAGGGGAGACATTTGCGAGGTGAATGCCCGTAATGCCTCATTCGATGGGATGCGTTTCTAGAATATTCGGTTTTCTATTTCCAATAGCGACAGATGGCGGGGTTTTTAATTAAAATCTACATTAGTTGTCTGTCTGTTTAGGTTTATGTTTTGGTTGTTATTGTCTTACAGTACACAAAATATATTTGTACTTTCGTAGGTCGATTCAAAATTAATATAATAATGTACAGAATGTAATGTCTAATAGACAATATATTGGATAAAAATTAAGTTTTCTATTCGAGAGAAGATAGATGTGAGCAAATGATTTTGTCACAACCTTCGGTGTAAAATATTATACTAATTTTATTATCTTTGGATTATTGGTTTTCGCTATGTAGGTGCGTGAACAATTTCAATACTACCTTAATATCTTTAAAAAAATGTAATTAAACGGTATGTTATGAGAAAATATTAAGCCTTAAAATTGTGTGGGCCATAAATATTATTTAGTGTTTGGTTAGTTAACCAAGTGAAAGATTTTGTTTCATGCTAAACTCTGGTGTCGTAGTGAAGCAGAAAGTAATTAAATATGCATATGCATGAAATACGAAGAGTATTACGTAACGAAATTGACGGACGACACCAGAAGTCCGAACACCGAACAATACATCACTGGAGGCCTATCCGTCTAACGCCTAGATACGTTGCAAGTTTGTAAGCTACACGTCCTAGGGCTGTCACACAGCACACTAAACTTCTACTATGATGATAAATTACTTGAAACTAAATTTGATAATTGCATCGATGTATGACATAATCAAATATTACATAATTCATACGTTATCATAAGTTTGATGTTATATAAATATATAACTCAAAGTAAATAGAAATCACTCATTTATTAGAAAATTAATTGTTTCAGTCAAACTCGTTTTGCAATAAAGTGTTAAACGAGGCGCAATGTAACGAAATCGCCCTTCTTTTGTTTCTAGGTAAACATCTGCCAATACACAATTGCCAACTCATTAAAAAGTCTGTACAATAAGGGAAACTTGTTACGAAAAAAGTTTCACCCTTGTAATAAAGACATTCTTATTTCTTGTAGCTAAGTTTCTTTGTAAATACGATTAACTTTCCAGTAAGCGTTGTGTATACGGAATACAACGTCCAATAAAAAATATTTCTCGCCCCAACACGTACACAATCAGATTAGTAATTAGGGTACATAATTTAATAATGTAATAAATAACAATGTTACGAAACACACATTAATTACTTTTTATATTTTATTACAAGCTGTAATAATGTCAACTAGATCTAAAACATCGCAACTTATTATTGTGCTACTAGACTAAATAAATGGTTTGCACTTTAGTATAAACAACAAAACCACATTTGGCACTAAGCGGATCTTAGATTAGCCGAGATGATAAAGCTGCTTCATACAATTTATGTGGACTCCTAGCGTAGTGACCGTACTCTTTGTACAAATGACAGAAACGTAGCACATTGTCTCTTTTACTTTTACTACTATCTTATGATTAATTGGGGGGGGGGGNGGAAACAGCAATTTATATTATTTAAAAGTCTAGTTTTCAGGACGTTTTTTTAGAACTGTAAGCAATTTTTACAGTCAAATACAATTTTCATATTACGAGTGGATTTCGTTTTATAGTAATAAACATTTCTTTATTACTGTGAATTCTAAATTTCTAATGGCAGTGAGCATTTTACAATATAAAATTTGAAGCCTACAATGTAATTTACGAGTGGCACGCCTCGGTGGATTGATTTTATTTAGCATTCAAAAATTGCTGTACTTTGGTAAAGCGTAATTGAACTTTTTTAACAAAATGTGTCAGCATCAACCCTGAGCGTACAATTCAAGTGATGGATGCAAACTCCGCAATACATTAGAGCCAGCGCGAGCGTGACGGCTCGATCGCTTGCTGCATGCAAAATGACGTACAAGTTACAACGGACGTCCGCTCTTGTAGGTTTTGTGTGCTGGAGTCTGGGCCAATCCTACAAGAAGTGATTTTAAACAGTACAGGATAGATTTGGAACTGTTAGAAATATTGATTTTGTCCAAACCGCGTGAAATTTATAACAATCTTAATATATATGATTCAAAACAATGTTGGGAAATGTAGTGATTTTTGTTGTTTGTTTTCCTTTAACTATACAAACCGAAATTTAAACTTGTTTAAATGTTTGCCGGGGGCTTATTTGAATCGTAAATTCAAGCTTTTCTATGATTTGCTTTGTCTAGGCGAAAACGTAAGAGAATCATTTTATAAATAATTTTTAATTAAAACCTCGCATAAGGGAAATTCGTAAACAAATAAATCATCACTAATATGTTCGCCATTCCAAACGTCATTAGACAAACAGCGAGCTGTGTGGATACATTGTACCTAGGTATTACGGTTTGAAGACCGCATAATAAATCGTTCCGCAGACAAAGCCTGGCGCTCGGGATAGTTAATGGCCGTTAGATAGCGCAGGCCATTATCAACGCAATATTCATTATCACTAAGGGCTATCTTCGCGTAAAATTACAGCCTAGATAGCGATTATTGTTAGTGCATTGTTCGTCTTTCGCAACATATTTGATTGTTTAGTTGAGGTTGGGCCGCTATATCTGTTGACATATTTATAGCTTAATGACTCGGTGCTTTTAATGCCAACCATTCTTTCCGCAATTTCTTTTACGCAAGAAAATAACGGGATATTCGTAGTCCATTTACGGCCGTTATTATTATTGTATCGATGGATTTAACCACTGAAGAATTTTGGCATATTTTGGAAGTAATTTATATTAAAATTGTATCTTCAGTAGCCAAATTAATGATATATAGAATATTGAAAACAACCGTTTTAAATTTGAAGGGATAAATGCTCACTTCGGATTAGCATAGCAAGTGGACTAGAAAAGCTTGCGATGCAATGGATTGTATGCTCAACATAGGTGTCCTTCACTAGAACTGACGCTGTTCCCTAGCTAGTCGCATACAGTAAATTATATTGTATTCATGCTTCGATATTTACTTCATAGACAATTTGGCTTTCGCCACTATTGCATCGAAAGCTGCTTACCTAAGTCGGTTAGGAGCGACCAGGCAAACCATGCAACGAGTGTTTAGAATGTTATACGAAAAACATGTAAGTGTTTTGTCTTATGAAACGATAATACTTTTTAAATACATAGAGTACTTTAGTCCACGTACTAGTTAGCTAGTGAGCAGATGGTTTAGTACTAGTAAGTAGATTTAGATTAAACGACAAATTTTGCAGTAGGAAAAATATGAGATAGCAAAATTACGTTAAATGCTTCACCTTTAAGTAATTCTAGATATAAAGCCAATGATTTAGTTGTTTAAAAAGTCATCCCACGTCCTTTTGTTTGAATAACACGATTTAATTCCCGACTAAGTAATCAAAACGAGTCGGGAGGGGAAACCCCAATTTGTGTTCAACATTTGATTTGGAAGTAGATACCTACAATGCGCGAATGGTGTGCCATTGTTATCAATCCTTTGACAAAATCGCTTTTCAGCGTCTCATAACCAAAAAAGGTTTAAGCTGCGGGTAGATTGCTGTTTATAGCCATTATTCAACTTACTTTATTAACACACAACCTTATCGAGTTTTCTTCTTTTATATTAAGTACATAATCAAAAAAAAAATATTTAATGATTCCATGATATTTTCTACATTGCAACTACCTACCTATACTCTATATAAGTATAATATTTTACTATATTATTATTACGGTACGTTCATAACATTTCTTACTTAGAAAAGTGTGGGATCATCCATATAAACAAGTGAAAAACTTACTTTTTAATAGCATATTCAGTGATAATAAAGCAAGTCAACTTAGAATAATAAAACGGTGAATAGACAAAAGCAAAGATTACAATACGAATAGAGAACCTAGAACGTGTCAACAGAATTCCCAAGGGACATGGAGAAATTGAAGTCGCAAAAACTTCGAACTGTTAGCACTTCCAGAATAGTAATTTCTTCGTCCAATAGTTGATCTATTGGGACCCTATTAATTGGAATCGGGCTGAAGCAGATTACAGAACCCCAAAAGGTTTTCACGATGTTGTAAATCAGGCTGTGGGGCGAGGTGAATCAACGTTTAATACCCACAAGATAAGGTCCAATATTGTTTGGGACTTAACCGGCACAATTGAAATAGCAGAGAATTTCAAGAGCATTTGGCTTTGAATTGTGGTCATGCAATAGGCGTAGGGAGTAAGTAAGGTTATTTTCGGATAGCATATATTAATTTTATATCATTATTTTCCCCTTGAATCTGTTCAACATTAAGTAGATAATTTATTATACGCCACATGTATTGTGTGACTACTACTATTGTGTTGTGCGAGTAAATATAGTTTCAGAAACCTAATAATAAAGCCCAGCCTGCTGAATTAAATTAACAAGTCATTACTAAGGAAAGCACCTTAAAAAATTCGTATGTCTGACGCAGTAATACAAGTAAATAGAATAGAAATGGTATTGCATCTTGTTTTAAAGTTTTTTCGTGTGTTATTTGAAGCCAAATAACTAATGGTACAATATCTGTCACCTTTCACCTTACTAATTAGTAACACGATATGTTAGAAGTACAAGTTTCTAAATATATACCTCCATTCTTAGAATTGCCTTTTTCTACCACGTGCACCCAATTCTTAGTTACATTTACAAAGTACACTCACCCCTGAAATACGTTTAAAAAAAGATTGGTCATCTTTATTGCGTATGTATTGTATCTTCTAGTTTTCAATAGACTTATCAATACTTTATATTTATTTCTTTAAATTTTCCTACATATTGACCAAATATTTAGGTATAAGTTGTCTAAGTTAAAAATAATTTTAGTCCTTAATATATTGATGTTATACTTTTGGATTCAATTATAAAAACTGAATGTAATTTAAATAAACAATATCGATTTAGGCACATTGCATTTGAATTCAGTCAAAACACTACATTCTAGCACCGTTTACAAACATCTATAATTACCTTCCATTTTCAAACGTTTCGTGTTACCATAATTTAAAAATAGAAGGTAGAAATTCATGAGAATTGCGGACGTAGAACATATTTTTCAGTGGCAACACCGTCTATGCTCGAGTATTTTCCGCTGGAAACATCGTATACGTCACGTAACAGGCTAATGCATATATTTGAGGGGCTTAATGCGTTTTTTTACCAGCACGCTCGAAAATGTAATTTCAATTTGATTTATATTTGTATTATCTGTGTGTGGGGTGGAAGTGGAGCAGAGTGGTCTTTAAGGAAGTATTTGCACGTGACTGAATTTAATATACTAACATTGAACAATGGCTGCAGTCATTTTATTATTCGATTTACTAAAAGCTGATGAAATTTATAATACGCTTTAACATACGTTTAGCAAGATCTTAACAACTTAAACTTAAACTTGCAGGGTCAAGAGGCAACAAAATGACGGCTAGAACCACGAATAAGTGTCCTGTTAGTGAGAATAAGTTCGTCCCATATCTTCTTTAATAGTTTACATTCGTTGAATGTCAGAGTTAATAGCACGCTATATAGGATCACTACATTGTCCATTTATCAGTTCCTTACCTCAATTGGCTTTACGTTAGTATCAAAATGGATGTCGGTGAGTAGGAACTCTTTAGTGACATCGCATTTTTTAAATATAGGACTGATAAAAATAATGACTCACGATTCAGCAAATTTCTTTTCTTGTTCCATGCAAAAATATCATAAGTATTGTATTTCATTTGAAAATGAACCTTATAGCCATTTTTAACAGCTTTTCGGACCCTTACCTCATTAGACGGATTTACATTTTACCGCATTAAATGCGATCCTCCCTGCATATTTTACGTCACGACGTACCTCCCGATTATTTTTTAGGAAAACTTTCCCCTAAACTCTGTCAAGATTAAAAATGTTGTTTGAGGGGACCTATTGCTGAAAATTGCACCTGGAGTTATTGTCATTATTTAAATACGTATAAGTACTTAGTATACCACTAGAAAATAAGATCGTACCTTACTGTTACGCTATAAGTAGCTTTTAGGGGCAATTTAATAATCAATTGTTTTATGGTACTTTCGATATGAGAATCATGCAAAGTTTTAAGAGCTACGTATAAACTCTATTGATGTAGGTATTATATGTTATGGAATATCATCTTACTTTCAATAAAATAAGGGCAAAAAGAGTATAAAAAGATATTACAATGCATTATGTATTAAAATACGCGGCACAACATGTTACGTAGAATAAATATGAAAGTTGTTCTATATTGACGATGCAAATTTCTTAACGCGTAAACAATGTATTAATATAAGATTAAGGGCGCAACTTTATATTTTATGGTTTTTGTATTGTACATGGAATGGGAAAATGTTGTAATTTTTTTTTGCTTACACACTTTAAGAAAAACGCACCTAATGTAAATACGTATTAAATAAACCAACTAAAGTGTTGATAAAAGTTGTTTACTAGAATTTTTTTTTAAATATATATTATAAAACGGGTTTTGTTTATTTTTTTACATACTATTTATTATACTAAATATTTTCCTATTCAACACAAATGAAGTGTAATTAGATACGACTTTTTCACGAATAGTAAATTAGCAAAACATTCATTAAAATGTCATGCAATCAGATATTAAATTTTTAAATTCAACCTCGTACCTGGCACGACTTTGTCACCACTTAAACTTGCGAAATGATACCAACAGCGGTATAAATTTACAATTTCATATAGATTCTTTTTTATGGTATAGGAGGGCAAACGAGCAGTTGTAGCCATTTTCATGACTACCGACGCCCATAGACATCTGCATAGACTACAGATGCGCTGCCCCCCTTTCTCCTCCCACCTCCGTGGACCACCGGCTACTTACACACCGCACGAAACGCGACAGCACAGCTGTCACTTCACGCCGGTCTCGTGTAAGCGAGAGGTACCTCCCCGGTCGTGCCGGCCCAATTCGGCTGCATGCAAGCATGCAGCGTGGCACTACCTCTTAGTGAATGTAGAAATGTAGCAAATTACATTTTATGATGCGCTTTGCCTTTGACAAATGTATGTTTGTTGAGATGTTCCACGGTGGAGCGCAGTATGTTTCCAACTTGGTTTTTAAACCCCTGAAGCGTTTAGAATGAATTGAAACTCAGGATATGTTTCTTACGTAAAGTAACAGAACATACAATTTTGTGTAAGCCCTTTTTACATTCACATATAAGGGTACGAAGGGTTAGACAAATACGCCATTACGCATGCCTTTTGCAGATTGGATGAGGCAAACTCGCGATCAACTTAAAAATAAAGTTTTCAAGAGAGCCTTTTCTAGCTAGTTTAAGAACCATAAAGAACTGTTCAGGGACAATAATATAGAGTACTAAATTAAGGCTCTGACACACATACTTAGTTATTAAACCGATATTGTATAAAATTAATTAAAAATATTAGGCGCATCCTAAAAATCAATATTTTTTATGTACCTACCCAGAGCAAGCGGTACAATTAAACTTTTTACGTAATAACCTATCTTAATTATTTTGTAACCTCTAAAGAGCTCGTGATAGTAATAATTAATCAGACAATTGAAAAATGTAAGTTTTCTAGCCAAATAATATGGCTAAATATGTTATTTTATAGGTCACTCTTGTTTCCACATTCAGGCTGTCAGGCAAACAATTTGAAATGTGTCTAAACGATAATTATTGTGGGCTCGGTATTTAGCGTGGGACGAGTCACGGAGCCGTGCGCAGGACACATGCAAATCAGAATGCGAGGTGGCGTGCGTATCGCGGTCTGGATGTCAAAACATCGCCTGCAACGTGTTACAGGTACATGTTACTAATGGGATTTATGAATGGACAGACAAAAGCCATGGCTTTAATGGAACTCATGAGGACGTAGGATCTATAGCCAAATATGCTCCTGCAGAAATGGGGGTGTACACACAGCCAACCACATGACTTCGGATTATTATTAGAAATTGAAGATCCTAATTATACGACGTACACTGGCCTAATCCGAGAGCAGCAGCAGAGACTAGGGGACCCTCACACTGTCTTTGGTTAGCACTAGACCACGAGGATTTAATAAATTATAATCATCACCTTTGAAACGACCTAAAAAATAATTGTTGAGCGCTCATGGGCTACCTGAAAGGCCATGCGGCATTGATTAATTATTATTGTTCATGAGCTAACAAGCTGCATTATAGTTGAACTGTGTTGGAAACTTTGAGAGGATTTAGAGGTAATATTTTACAGAATTCCTCTCCTTTATATAACTAATATTCCCGTATCATCATCACTATAATCAGCCTTTAGACGACTACTCGACTGCTGTTACATTAAGTACATCTTCATTAATTACATCATTACATTAAGTAAGAATCTACTTGACTATCAATAAGGTGGCCACACCGCGCAAACACCGGTCTGAGTTAGGCTTTCATCGACAATCCGCATGAGATTTTCATAAAGAAAAAGGAAATAAAGTAAAAACCTAAGTAAAGAGAACTGGAACTCTGTCAAGTAATAAACACGGGATTTGATGTGATACAACGTAATGATTATCTACAAGACATTTTTTATTGTTATATTTTTTAACAATACCCCTGACTAATTTAAATGGGAAATAATTTACAAGTTTGTGTTATAGACATCCAGTCAGTTTACGATTTATTTGCTAAAACTGACTTGTGAATTTAGCCTCCTTTGATTAAAAATAAATGGTATTATTTATAAATAAAAGCCTCTAAGCTTTCCTTAATAACTCGGATGTCAAATGCAAAATGAGTTGTAGAAATCCGACAGGCGCTTGCTTAGAATTATTCAAACAAACTCTTCAGTTTCATCATAAGTAAAGATATTTGATCGTCACGAAAAAAATGCTTCCATGAAAATACTCGGTTGAAACTTCGTGTAAACACTACTATCCTAATCATAAAATGAAAAACAAAAAGCCTGACTGCTTATAGTAATGTACCTAGTGTTCTTGCGTTATCAAGGACAATTTAGTGATACGTTATAATCTGTAAAACTGTTCAAAAATCATAAATCTACAAAGATACGTATTGTGGAAAAGCTATTTTTAGAAATATTACGTTGTATATTATTTCCGTTTATATTCTGTAATAATGGCACGTCAAATCATCAACAAACACAGTGGCATAACCAGTTTGTAATAACTTTTGTAATTATTTATGATTATATCTAATATATTTCGACGCTTGCTATCTTTTGACAATGATCCATTTAAGTTTCCTACGTTAGTGAGCTTAACTAAGTTAACCTGGTATTATATTCATTAGTAAAGTAACGTGGGTACAAGTCAATGTCGCTTTGACATAAAATTAATGACATAAAACTAATTAATAATAATTCAAACATACTATATTCTAGAAATATATTTACTAGATAGTACACGCCAGATAAGTCGAAACGAAGAACCGAAGAACTTAAAAATAAATTCATTTGTACAAAAGAACAATTTAGATTATTTTATTTAGTATTTATTTATTACATATACATTTTTGTTTCTCGTTCAAAACTGGACGTCTGTTTTGCAATAAATGTCTGGTGCTTATTTGCACAGCTTAGGTACATAAAAATATGGAACAAAGTACGGAATAATCCAGAAAATACGCAGTGCCAAATAAGAGAAGGTGAAGCAAAATATAATATGAAAATTTATTCTCAGGTGGAAGTTGCAATATGACGAGCTGGTGCCGTGTCGTAAATTACTAATTCCCACGAGTTTTCGACTCGATTACTAATTCAGTCTGTTGTATAATTTTGCTACCTAAAATCAACACTTAATTTACGTCTCTTGTTTTGTAGAACTTTTAATTAAGATGCATACTTAAAAAATGAACAGGGTCGACGCCGAGCCCGATCGTAAAGTGCGAGTTACTTTCATTACCGGGAATTAAAACATTTTTATTTTTTTACAGTTAATGGATTGTGTTGGCTCTAAAATAATAATCATCTCTTAGAATCGCGTCAATCGCGGTTCAATGAAATCCGCAACTTTATTTCTTGCATTTTTTAAGATTATAGGAACTATATATACTTACCTAACTTTTTTAAAGTTACTGTGTCAATGCCAAGCTTTAATATTTTAATGTCTTCTCTTACCGTAAAAACACTTAATTGCTTTGGTAACTTTGTAATATAAATTCTAGAACATAATATATTCAAATGTTGTTGAAGTTTATTTATGTGTACGAAACAAAAAATATTGTTACGTGGTGTAGTGCATTACCAAGCCTGTTCCATATTGTAGAGGCCATTCGGCGCAGATTATTTCGTCAGAAAAAGCTAAGCAGATTTGCGACGACACTCGCAGAAGTCGAAAACGAAATTGTACACCGAAATTAACTTAGTATTCGCCTTCACAGAGGGAATTGTCTCAGGCTTGTACGATAGATTTAAGGTAATAATGGGATGGCATAATTTAAACTCTCTCGTCGGAAAACGCCCTCAAGGGTAATTAAAGACGTAGCAATTAATAAACATAATTTGAACAGAAACATATAAATCTCTCTCAGAATACAGATTAATTGGAAGATAAACGCTGGGGATTTCGACGACATAGTCAGATTTAACGAATTAACAGCATGCGACGCTGTTGACACGGTATTAATGAGGGGGATGATGGCAAGCGATTTCAATGCATGACCTTAAAAGGTATTTTAATGTGTAATTACTTAGTCGTGACATTTCAAATCATACCTAGCAACGCTTCTAAAACTGTAAAACTGTGTAGTAATTAAATGAACCAACGATGGAAAGTAGACACTTTTTGGAAAAAATAGTGATAACATTAAAAATTACCTTCGCCATTGGGGCATAACTCATAATTATCTTCGTATTTCAGCGGAACTTACCTGCAAAAGAAAATGAAATTTGAAAAACATAAAAATAATAATATGCTTACTTAATTTAGTTACTTGACTGGTTTGTTGATAATGCAAAATTTTAAAATTTACAATGGATTGGTTGTCTAACAAAGGACTTACAAAACTTTATTAAAGATAGAAAACATATGCAATGGTTTAATGCGAACTACACCTTTGTACTAAAGGGAACTTTTCGCCCGCATGGGGGACACTAGAACAATGTGGCCGAACTTCACATGCCGTCATAGTAAATCTTATCAGTTACACATCTTATCGCCGGATTTCGAGGAAACCCGTGCCTAAAGGTAATACTTATCGCAGTGGTTTCTAAACATACATTCAATCGTCGGCCTGAGGATCATGTAAACATATACTTCACCCATACTACTAGACCAATCCTGCTGAAATTTGGCTGGTATGTAGGTATCTCTTTTGACCTAGGCATACCCTAGGATTAGAATTTTTAATTCACAAGGTGATTGAAAGTGATTATAAAAGAAGAAGAAAAACATACGTGGGTGAAATCGCAGGTCGCGTGAGTAAAACATGGTATAAGAGAATGTATATGAAATATTAATACATAAATTTTAAAATAAAGTATATAAAATATTAACCTTTTTTGTTTAACTCGCCATAAATACTGACGGAGTAAAAATTCAATTACAAAAGATATTAAATTCTAAACATAAAATTAGGCACACATTAACAAGTAAATTGCTAATAAAAAGGTCTAAAAAGGTTATGAAAAGCTTCACATTTACAGCTCTTCAGTATAGCCTTTTCTCGAAAACGTCCTTCACACCGACTACGAAACTGCAATACCTACTCAAATTTTGTCTTTCAACATCAACAAACTATTTTATCTGAGCTTATGTTGTTTCATTATTTCTATAATTATGTTATATATAGGTAACTAGATAGCGTAGCCGATAATTCCAACAGCGTGAGATTTAGTTTTTTGATAAGAATCTAGTATATATGTAAAATATCAGCTCTATTAAAATTATGCAATGTAATTAATTACTAAAAAATAATTATTTACTTAACGCTTTTTAAATGAAAGAGCTAATTGAATAATGTAGGTTCGCTTCCAGTATGAAAATCCCTTGGTTGTTAAAAAGGAAAAATACATATTTTTATGCCAATTTTACTTCACCCATTTCAATGTAATTTTTATACCGAATAATAAAATCTCCATTTTTTCGAATTAGAATTCTAACGAAATTGGCTATTTTACTCAAATAATTAGGAAGTTTGCAGAAATATGATCTTTAACATTTACGCAGCTCCTTAAAATGAGCTCGCAAAATTTTTATGCGTCCATAGTCTTCTTTTTTGTAATTTTTTGTGACTTAATCAAATTTTATTGCCAATGCGAACAACAATCCTAGTTCCTTACCTCACCACCAGATTCAGAGCAGTTAAAATAAAGGAAGTTCCTTTATTTAATGGAACAAAAGTGATTAATGATACACAATGTCATGGCACTTTCATTTGCAATAAAAAAAAGTGCGAGCGGAACCTGAAGGGTGTCTTAACAGCCAATATCCGTTCCATCAGATGTGCACGGAAACAGCTGGCGGCACACATTCATATTTATTCTTTTTTTAAATAAACATCCAACGATTTTTGTGTCGATTCGTATATTCGTTTTTATGTCCAATAAATCGAGGTGTAAAGCCGTTAACAGTTTTGACTAGCCGTTAAAGGTTTATATTAGTTCGGCACAAATGGCTTTGGCTTAAAAGATCACGCCATAATCGTTCTGGCAACTTTGTACATTGTTGCTGTTAGTGACTTTGGCGATGTTGCCTGTAGATTTATTGCCGAACGTCGAATGCCGTTAATTCGGCTAAAGTGCAACAATTAGTAGTAATAAGGGCTGTGGAAACTTGAATAAGAGGGTGTAAAAGCGATTTTGATTTAAAAATGTTAGAACTTGTCTTAATGCAAGATGAAATTGCTATCTATCAGATGATTTTGGTTGTAATTGAAAATCCGGAAATCGAAGAATTCATGATTGTATTGAAATTGAAAACATAAACAATTCTCATGCCAACCTAACCCACATTTTGTAAAAATGCTAATAAAAATAAACGCGAAAAACTCGCGCATTACTTATAATACCCGCAGTTACGGGCTTGCATTTCACTCTGATATATTCGCTTTATTATCTAGGCGTATAATTAAAAACGCTAGTCTTTTTAATAACATCTGTATTTAAAAACAATTTAAAAGCGCATTCAAAAGATGCAATCCACGTTCCGTTATGTAAAACTTAAAACAATATGGAACAATGAACACGGAACGGAATGTAAAAGACTAAACTTATGTTTTTTTAACGTACAAATATTTTTATACATGAAAACACACAATTTTAGTCTTTTATACTAACTTTCGCATGCGCCCGTGTGGTGATGTTCTTTTAGATAAATAAGAATTTGTAGGAGTTGTCGGAAAATGGGTGCCTTATGTTGTTAGTTTTAGTAGTCAGGTATAGGCGTCTTACCTTTGCTCTGATATTCAGGCTTTAAGACGCCTGGTCTTAAATGACTCATTTAGACGACTGCTGATGGTTGATAATCCATTAAAACTAATTAACAACTAGCGTCGTAATTTGTACTTTGAAAGTTGACTAATATTTAAATCGTAAATTTCGTCGCGAGCACGCCATCACGCGCGCCTGAACCACAAATTATATCGTAGGCAAACTTACAAAGGAAATTTTACATTTGAAGTTTTATCATGGAACGTCACGAGATTCGCTTTGGAGTTGTGCACCTTCATAATACACTAATGAATCTATTTTTTTTTATTGGAAGACAAAGGGCACATATTTGTAACTCACCTAGATATCACAGTTAATGTGTTAAGGTTTTTTGCACATTTCACTCCCGTTAGGTTATTCGAAACTGCGTACGTATTGGTAAATATGAAAATCATTCAGTTTCGATATGGGAAAGTATATACGATATGATACGTCTGTATGTAGACCAATAATGTCAAATGACCGTAACTAGTTAAGTACTTAAAAGTCTATTACTTAATATTCTAAATGAAATATCAGGATGATTCTGTCATATTTCATCTAGTACTACTCACTACCTCATTAATTCATATTACACATCTAACCGTCACGAGATCAATACAAAATAATCTCGTACTAGTCCAGACAAATCCGCAGTTCGAATTATACTCATTACCAGCTCATACATCATCCGAACAAATCTAAAACCCGGTCCGCTTTATTTGGTATTCAACTTCATTAGTCGTGTTTTGAGTTGGTTGGTTATTAATCTATTTGTTACACAACTTTGCTCGTTAAAGCTGTGGCAATAGGGAATAGTGTGGCGTGCATTGTTACGTCAACACTCTGATTTAAGCCCGGCTGAAACAGCCGGTTTGCAGTTGTTAAGGAGTTTTAATATTTAATGTAAAGGGAAACTATGAATTGATTCAAATGTTATAAATGTTGTATAAAACATTGTTTTGTTTGGCGGACTTGTGAGCTGCGGCTAACAACTGGGGGTTTATGAGCAACGCGGGATTACCTCGTTAATTAAAGAAAATAATTTGTACCTGCATATACGGAATTTACAGGCTAGAACTATTTTAATGGCACAGCTGTGTCTCGCTCAGTGAACTAAAACACTTTTCAATAGCTATTCTAGCTTATTTATAGCGAGATCACAGTTCTAGCATCTCTGACGGCCGTTTTCAATGTTTCATCTATCACTGGATTTGGCTACTACAGA
Source organism: Calycopis cecrops (assembly GCA_001625245.1). Lineage (NCBI taxonomy): Eukaryota > Metazoa > Arthropoda > Insecta > Lepidoptera > Lycaenidae > Calycopis > Calycopis cecrops. Next base: position 218,452 of record LUGF01023596.1, read on the forward strand.
TAGAATTTTAACATAGGTACCTTACGAAATATGTCAAAAATTCAGAAGCCAAATTCGTCGAAAGAATATTGAAATAGAGCGTTAGGAGATAATAGTAAGTTTACCAGCGGGTGTTTCCTGCGGGTGTTACCAACGGCGTGTATGTTATCCACCTCCCTCCGATTTGTACACATATCAGACGTTTGTAACAACGCCAACATTTGTTATCATTTACATTTGCCGTCCATCACAAAGCGCTAAACTTTTTAACATAGCACATTACCAAGTAAGTATCCAGTGCGGCTAACACGCCAACATTAATTCGTGCCAATTTAGTTAGTACACGAAACATAAAATGAACTTTAAAATTTAAAATGTAGCTTCAGATGAAGCGAGCTAAATCGTGCAATAACTTGTGTAGTGCTTCATTACCCACCGCCTTCGGCCCTGGCGCGGGCGACTCCGTGTCGCGCGGCAATGGATTATTTAAATGAAAAACTTCACAAACTCAAAAAACATTTTATGCAAATTGAAAACTATTAGTTTGTACGTCACTTTTACAATGATTAGCTTTGTTAAACGTTGAAACTCAAACGAGCTTGGCATAATATATTTTTTTATGCATGTAATTATTTCAGCTGACCCGCCGCGCGCCGCATTGTAAATACATTGTAAATGTGTATTGCTATTTTCAAGCTACATATATGTATAATTTGACAAATAATTCTCTACTCTCTACTCTATTCGACTTGTTTTCTTCACATTATCGTGTCTGAGTATTTGAGCGGTTAGTGTGAGACAGAGCAAGCAAAAAATAAATTTAAACGTGTTTCTTTGGTGATTGTATTTTGCATTGTAGATGGTGCATGTACTTAAAACAAGTTTCATAAATAAAAAAAATTGGATCTACTCGTCGGACATGAATCTATACCCGTACCACTACAAGTATATTTTTACGATCACATTACATTTGTGTTAAAATTGCAATAAGTTGAGTGCATTGCGTGTTTTCAGCACTGCATTGCAGTACATCGCTCGCTCAAAGCTCGGTTACGGCTAATACATTCGGTCCATTGGGATACATTGGATCTTTTGTTAGCCTGAAACCCCATTCGGTAACGAGGAACTCTAAAATATATTTTTATTAACCTTAACAAAGACAAAGGAGAGTAAACTGTAAATACAGCGGCTCAAAGCTGAATCTAGAAAGTACAATACATCACGAGCATTAACGTGAAACTTTTGTTTTATATTCCGAACAAAATTATACTGAACTGGGCTCGAAGGTATGTAATACACTTTTCAATATCAAATCTAAAAGGATTGTTATTTTGATTTACAATATGTATTTGTAAGTAATCAAAATTTCATCTCTTTGATCCTAAAATTTATATATACATAGCATGTATATTGTATATATCACTATACATATGATAAAATAAATAGCAGAGGGTGTTACTGGATCGATACCAAACCCAAATATGCGATAAAAAAAATTTTTATGTGTCTGTCTGTCTGTATGTTCAGGCATCACGTGAAAACTAACGGTTCGATTTCGATGAAACTTGGTGTAATTATTGGAAAAATACGTAGAAAAAAAAATCCATCCACGCGAAGACTGACATCCGCGCGGACAGAGTCGCGGGCGGAAGCTAGTTATATAACATATGGAATAGATGTCAAAATAAGTCGAAGTAACATCTAGTATGTTTAATGACCAACATAATAATATAAAAAAAAAATCAATACGCCACAAAAGTGGCGACATAACGCCTGGAACTGCGAATCCGCATCTGCATGGGGTCCCGGGAGCTTTACTGTCAAAGTATTAATGGGTTTGATTTATCATTCCCCCGTCGATACGACATGAATACTTGCTGTAACATTAACGACTTATACCCAAACTTTTACACCAGCGCGTGATAACATCTGTCACTTATGTTTATACTTCGAAAAATCACACCTTTTTTTAAATACGATAGTAAAATAACGAAAAAAAAAGTCGTTAAAAATCTATTTTTACGACTGAGCCTTCCTGGCCGTTACAGATGCAGCGTTCCTTTTTTATAAAGTTATATAAAGAATTCACAAAATTTATCTGTCCCATAACTATTTGCGGATAAGTTCAAATTATAAAACTTGAAAGTTAAGTTGTTAACTTGTCTATTTGTCGTTAACGGCCCGTGAGGTCGTTAAGTTGGACCATAAAAATGATATAAGAATGCGACAAAGTTATTTAAGGCTCAGGCGCCGGTGATATATGATATTCATGTTAATATGCGAACCTTACTCCATATAGATGTGGCGATGGTGAAGGATGATCAGGGACAATGCATGGGATGGATGAAAGTGGATGATGCGGCAGATGTGTATGTACTACACATATACCTATAGTGACTATAGGTATATAGGTCCTATACAAAAGCAAGCTGTGCTTAAATATGATGCACAGACGTGAGTATAAAGCACTCTTATTTGAGGCTTTGCGAATGTTTATGGACGGCGGTAGTGATCTAAATAATAAAACAAACTGTAGGAATATAACTAAGACATGTGATGTATTATATATAATTTCATCTTAGCATAGAAGTCAATTTAGTTTTTGCTTCTTTCGACGCCTATAATCTCTATTGCATACAATCTTTGGCTCTATCGCACCTTTATAATACATGCTGTATAATGTATATGTTAACATGAAGCAGTAAGGTATTTAGCAGGATAATAATAAATACACTTCCGTTCAACGCTACTAAATAAATCTTAACAAGCTGCATGTGAAAGCGGCCTTAAATGATATTCGCAGAACGAAGACAAAGCTGCAGGTGCGTTTAACTTCAAGATACACATTATGTTGGGCACTCATTTATTATTACAATTGGAAGTTTACCCGTTACATTTAACATAAATTCTACAACTTTCCGTACCGTAATATCGTTAATATCGTGCGTAATATCGTAAATAAACGTAACATCGTGTGGAAGTTGGGAATTATTAAATTAATTTGGAATGTATACACCGACTCAATTGACTGGTTTATGTACGGGGACGAATACGGCTCTTTGTTTATGACGTTAATATTACTAGAATACCAATAAGTAAGTTTATTGTAGTATTGTTTTGAACGGATTTGATATGGGAAACTAAATTGTCATAAAAGCATATTTCGAAAGGTTTTTATGACATTATCAATACGTCTGAGAATAGGACGAAAAGTATATTATTTCAAACATATATCTACATTTTTACTTATTCAGGTATTTTTTAATATATTCATGAGAGTCGTGTAACGGTTCGATTGCTATAGGTTTGGAGGCAAAAAACTGTTACAATACTTCCGATCCAACACATACTTATCGAAATATGAAAATTATTTTAGTACACCGTATGACGCCCTGGCAAAAGTCAAAGAAATATTTTAACGATGCCTTACAATATGTCTCAAAAACCCTCCACTTAAACTTATCGCTGCCTACTGAGATAAAAGTTGAAAGGCAAAATCCACGTGAATGGTCCTCTTATCTGAAATATTTACAGCGCACACGTCCTGTACGGAATCACGGCACGGACTGGGGGATCTGGTGAATTGAAATTATATCGCAGGGAGATGCACATAACTTTCTGTTTAACGTAACCTCGCGTATGAACTTCCAGGGGATTGGATTTTTGGGATCCTACTAGGCCAGACTGTTTTATGTTTTGGTTACAAGAAGGTTACAGCAGGAGATATAAGGCACTGTTGTAAATGGGATGTTTCTCTTATTGAAGTAAAGTAAGAGGGGGACAAAAGTATTTGGAACAAATCTGGAATGGCTTGTAGTTGGGAAAAAGGTGTAGAGAAGTATGAAATTAAAACAATTTTGTCTCAATACTTTTGAACCCAAATAATTTAATACAATTATACACAAGCCAGTGGATTCATAATATAATTAAAAAACATAGAGCGGTCAAAATAATAATATTTAAAACCATTATTGTACCTAACAAAGTCGTATTGTCTCGAAGAATTGGTTTGAAGAAAGTTTTATCGAACCCCAGGATAGGGTTGCCCCTAACAGTCGTTTACAGGCGCGCTTCTTTGAATGGCCTCAATCTGCTGACTAGTATATAACGATATCAAGAATTGTGCAGGATTCCGAGTCAAATTGTAAGGGATATACCTTTATATAGAAGGTAGAAAAGGTTTGGATATACGTATGTTAGTATAGAATAGTATATTAATAAGTAATTTGTTCATAACATTTAATGATGGCCAGAGAAGCAACAAAGGCCGATAAGCTTTACTTGATAAAGTAGAAAAATCATATTACGTAATATAATTAATTTGGGCGAGTAACAACCCTGGCCAAATATCCAATAAAGCGTTAAGGGATAAGTTGGAAGTTCGTATCAATTCGTTTTATTGATAGACTTGGCTACTTATTCACGTGTTGTACAAGATTTTATCACTGACCAGTTCACGAACTACGGGGAGCTTGCCAAAAGTACATTACAAAGGACAAGTTGGCAACTTTAAATAAATTATGTACTAAATTTTAGAGTAGGTACTGTTGTGATTTGCAGTTGTAAATTACTACGGTACCCAACCATAGCGGATGGCAAGCAGGCCTTATAACTGTGTATTTAAAATTACCCCTTTTAGGACCTGCACATATAAAAAAGGTTCAGAATGGCAACTCAAATTTTGTAAGAGTTAGGCAAAGAACAAACTTAATGGAAGATGAGCTGATTGATAAGTTGGTGATACTATCTTTATTTGCAACATTTGTCTTTCTGTAACACTTTTTTCATAACAAACAATTGTTTTATTGTACAGATATGTACTAGTTTCTAACAAGCCATTAATCATTTGTAGTATTATAACAGTTAACTCTATGATACCTACCATTAATAAAACACTTACCCCCTTATTAATAAACACGGAATAACTATATCCAAGTAATAACTTAGTAATAAACTGACATCTGTCAAATTTCATACTTTTTATGTGTTTTTCATTATGGAATTTGACAGACGTCAGTTTATTACTAGGTTATTCCTTGGATAGAGTTATTCTATATTTATTAATATGGGGGTTTATGTACATAAGCTTGGTAGGTATAACCATTATAATACGCTCAAAAAATTTGCAGTTATCGTTGAAATACATTGTCATATTGTCAGATGTATTACGCTAAATCTGATCTTATCAAATACGTAAAGCTGGTGAGCATATGCCTTTATTTCAGCGACGTCAACCAAACTTTACAGGGGCATAAATTCGTATTCCGCCCCAACCTTTTAAAACGGAACTGTGGTATTGCCGCTCGTAAAACCAAAGGAAGAGATACATTTACCTGATTAAATTGCTGGTTTGTTGCTATTACACCACGATTTTTCTACGGTTTCAACCTTAACTCGACCAGCACTAGCATTTGTAGGTTCACTTTTCAAACAGTTGCGATAAAATTTTTTATACGCAAATCCAACGATAAATTATTATTTTGTAGATTATCTAGACGTCTATAGGTCGCTATATACGTCTAGACAATCTATATCATAGACAATATATATAAATCTATAGAAAAGGAAACAAATATTCCCTATAACAATTGTCCCTTTTCTTAGCTAGAATACGACAACGATTTTTATGTAATCTAAGTAATCATAATAAAAGTGATTTGGTGAAAATGTTTGGATAAAATTACATTTGACAAAAATTTAAAGCTCTTGTCAAATTTCAGGGCAAAAACAAAAAAAAAGTAAATAATTTAACTGGCAGTTGTTTTTCATGTTGCTGGCCAAATTTACACGTTTCATGTTACTTAGTATTTTACGCGACACCTATAATTTTTATTTTGGACTGTTGCGAACGGTCGCAATTTACGAAATGTGGCATAGGGCGAAAAAAAACTTTCAAATAAATTCATTTTTGAAAATTCAAAAACAAAGAATATTTTAAGGAATATCAATGACTTATGATGATATTATATCAATGACACCAATAATACAACAAAGCGGTGAAATCGTAATCTTGGTAAATCATATAAAATCAACAATAAAAAAACAAAGAAAACCTACGTTAGATTTGAAAGGGCAGACAACGATAAAGGGGATTGAATTCGCCGATTGAACATAATATATAAATATGCAAAGGAATATCGATGCTTTGTGTAAAATCTATCGGCAAATACGTGTCTAATCAATCATCTACGAACCATCAACGTATTCAACAAGTGAAAACAAAATTCTTATCAAGCCCCTCACGGTTGTATCTAGGGATGTCATTTATATCGATATTCACATTAATCTTATCGTACAAATATCAAAGGGAATGAGAAATGGTTTTAAATTCAATTCCTTTTATAGTAATGGAGAGACCATCGGCCGTTAACGTTTCGTGTAAAAAAGCTTTCTCCTAATATCAGTTTTATCTGTATCTTAGTTCAGTTTTGCGGAATTATTCTTCAATGTCGTAGTACTGTCTTAAGATTATTTGAAAACAATGCTCAACAGTAAAACCTTAAAATGAATTCCATAAAAAACATAAAAAAGGAGCTTTGTGTGTTTTGTGCCTGAAGCGTTCACCCGTTTTGTTATTACGGGTGCAACCGGTAAGGTTTCTGACAATAAAATACACTGCAACGCATGCCGGGAATAGCTACTGTAAAATAAAAGTCGACACAACTGTTTCTATACTATTATACTATGCATAGGGTGCCCCCAATCAAAAACTGTACATGTGTGTATTCCCCTTTTTTATGTTCAGCAGACTGTGTCATTTTAAGGTAAAATTAACAATGACAGACATAAACGTCCTTCAGAAGTATATAAAGTTAATAATAATAAATGTGAACGTTTCCCTTATTTATTGTTAAGTAATTGCATAATAATACAGCTAAAAACAAAACGTCCGATATTTAAGTGCACAAATGTGGCTTCCGTAAAAGTTTTTAGTAAGTACCTACTTGTACTTATCTGGGTAAGGAAGTAATTTTTTTAAGTAAATAGCATTTACAGGCTAAGACTCATAACATTAATAGGGTATGAATAGTTTTGTGATCGATAGCCATTTTTTATTACTATTTACTTTACAGTCTGGTGTGTCCTACTGCTGGACAAAGAAACTCTCGTATATAGCCATGACAATCATTATAAAACTGATTATTCGAGTGTAACATCAAGATTCCTGCATTGAATAATCGTGTTGATTATCATACATTACGATATCGCGATCACGCCTCACACGATAAAAAACGCAGCGACTTAATTAAATATAAAAAAGCGTAACAAATTAAACGCTCCGTGTAAAGCATGCCTAATTTATTCGAGTGTAGGGCTGGCAGATGTGTGAACGAACAGCTGCCGTCAGTTCCCCCTTGAGCTTTATTGTATATATATAATTCGGCACGCGCAGTGCTTTCACTAAATAATACATTATTATTAATGTTGCCTTTTTTATTGTATCCGATGCAGTTGCTATGCGTGTTCGCGTGATACGTGCCATGATTACGTGGACTCCCTGTCATTACATATGGTCAGGGAAATGTCAAATCAATATTAATATTGCATGTGAATATTGAAGAGACATGTTTTGAGCTTCCATTCCCTTTTTACGTGTACAGTAAATAATATGACTGTAAGGTTCGAGTTTAGGCAAAAACTAAACAAAAAATGATTTAATTTTTAGAGGTTTGACTTTTACAAACGTGAGTTAGGTATATATTAATCATGATTATTGTATTTATTTCCTAGTAATCATAGGTACCTACTATGTATGTTGGGAAGTTCTTTAAATGTTTCACCCGCTTTTCCATTAAGAAGCGATCCACAAATGATGTGCAATTAGTTAGGAACTGGGGTCGTCCATATAAAGTTGCAATCTAAATGCAAATACGCAAATGACAATTAGAGTCCATGGCAAATCCGATCGGTACCGCAACTGCCGATTCACCTGCAATTCTGAACATTGTGACGTCGTTAGTTGTGTGGAATTCGTGTCGGTTTGGTGGTGCTAGATAATTGTAGAACAAAAACATATTATACCTAATGTCAATTCTGTTATTAATTAATTTGACGTCCATTAAAATATGCTTCCTGACCCTGTTGCCAACAGATCCGAGGCCACCATCTCAGCGGCCCGTGGCTTCCCTGAGATTTTAATGGGGTAGGGGGTTCTCTCACTAGGAAGTTCACAATCATCTCACTGGTCGGTAACCCACCCAGAGTATGCCGATGTGGCGTAACTGATTTCCCCATGTTAAAAAAAAGCTTCAGACTACGTAAAGTACATGATTACAATAATAATGACAACGTAATATTTTGCTTGGCTTCTGTACCTAAAGAAACAGAATTCAGAAACGAAATATCAAATAGTTAAACCGCGATATGACGTGTAAATACTAAATAGTATGTAATGCTCACTCGTGTAAAGAAATCGATATGAAACACGTAACAAGAGTTACACATTCACAACTACAGCTAAATATCACATATAAGGGAAACAGTCGCACCCTAACTATCGTATTACAATCGATACGCTCCGAAAATGAATAGGCAGCGAGGCAGAGTCAACAAGAACATAGGGGCTGATGTCATTCAATTCCATTAATGATCATTGCTAGATCAGATTGTGTGACGGATTGGATGTCGTTGCTCCTGTGTACTCGTTGACACGAGCAGCCTTCAATGGCAAATCGTTGATTTGATATTTGAACGAGCGACATTAAGAACTTGATTAATTACGTCTAGAACCAGTTAGATATTTCACGTATGAATGAACTTATAGTGAAGTTGATGAGGGTTTTGTATAATTTACTGTGATTGAGTCTTATTATATTGAAGTAGAGAAGAGAGGGAGAGACAGGGAATATCTTATCCTCATTATAAATCTTTATAAGGTATTATAGGAACCTTCCTTTGTAGAGTCTCATGTCACCTCACTCTTTATCTTCTCTATTTGTTATAATAGATTGTAGAATTACCTACAATCTTTTGTTAACTTTTTAATCACAAACAACAAACTTTTTAAAGGACCTTTCCTTTGTATTTAGAAGGCAATTATCTATAATATTGACATTTTATTAGTTGAACAATCATATTATTTGTACTTTAAACATTGGAGCGTTTCAAATTTGTAAAAGTTTTCAATAGGACTTCAATCGGTCTCTAATAACTTAGATAACGCAAAGTTTACTCAAGTTAAAATTCGATTTAGCACAAGTTTATGATTAAAGTTAGCGAGGCAAATCGAAATATAAATGCGATTAACTAAATATATTTACGCTTCATTCACAATCGTTACTGGCAGTTCTTACTTTGTTCGTGTTTTCGTTTGTAATATTAATTTTCATAGATTGGATTTGAATTTTTGTACCCTTAGTGCATATTATAAATATCGTATAGGTAACACTGGTTTATCGATTAGGACTTTTAATCATAAGTTTTTTAAGTAATCATTAATTTTCGAACACATCTATTAATTTTAACATTCCAGTAACTAAATCGTGTATGGCATTGAACCTTTAGAACGTCAAACGCTTCTTTTCATACATTTTCGAGACCACAAAACATTTTGTGAATTTTGTTTCGCAGTTTATCCCTGCGAATCCGGGGCCATAGTTAATGTCCATCAAGTGATTTGAAACAGTAATTTAGAAATTGATTTTTTACTGCGTTGAATCAACGTTTCAAAACAGAGTGTTTTATAGGCACAGTAAAAAAGTCATGACAAGTTAACTATCCGTTTTATATTCCACTGGATATTACCTTTTTTATTCTCGACTTCGCTTTTACAAGATCTTCATTGGATATGATGGGCATTGGGTAACGTGCTGATTATTTTTGTTCGTTATGTAAGATGACATAACGAACAAATCAACTTCCTCGACCATGTAGGAAGGAGGAGGATGGAGGGCAACGCGTCTGTATAGCCTCTGTGCAGATGTCTATGGGCGTCGATAATCATGACAATGGCTCCGACTGCACGTTTGCCCCTTTATACTATTTAAAAAAAAAAAAAAAAGATATTCTTTACGTTATTTTACCATTTTTTAAAGCGTAAGGTGGTCAAAAACGTCCCAGCCGGTATGTTATTATCGGTTCACATTAACATACGAGGTTATAGTGTTCCTTGCTTTCCCCTACCTTCAAAAGATAAAATACCCGGTCGTTAATTCATTTGGATACGTGTTGCTGAACAGATGGCCTGAGATGGCCTCATCTTGCCCTTTGTACAACATCTCTATGTGACGCTTCTTACTATGATATGGAATAATTATAGAACTTTATTTAGTAAATGTAACTAAGTATAACACTGTTATATCACAGTTTAAAGATCATAGAGTAGGTATTTTGTCCTTATTAATTACATAATGTTATTATATGTATTCTGAATAATACAAACAAATATACCTATTTGTGTTATTTATAATACATATAAACGCACTACGATACAAGATATTGATTGAAATAACATAGATATTCTGTTAATAAAACTTATATGTTTTAGTAAACATTTACGATAGGAGATGAACGTGTTATCCTTAATTATTCGCAGGAGGAATAAATTGCACCCGTGTCTAGGGGCAGCAGATGTCACAGGACCCCAAATCCAACGTTTGAAAGCCTTACAACATAATTTCGGTTGTGCCCTGTACCTATCAATTAACTGACTTTAATTTGAAGGCGCGACGTGAAATGGAACGAAACAAATTCTGTAATTCACAGTCGGCCATTTTGAATTCCCAGTTGTCATTTCTGTGGATCTTTTTGACGTTTTATAAATGACTACCCGTAAGTTATGCCGCTCGCTGGGCATTGTCGTAGTCCGTTTAAGGTTTTTGTGGCGGTCTTTTCATAGTCAATGGTTTAGTAAAATTATCGGTTGAAAAGGTAAAATATTCTGAC
>LUGF01023596.1:230244-268587 GCA_001625245.1 Calycopis cecrops
TTTCTAAATTACTGTTTCAAATCACTTGATGGACATTAACTATGGCCCCGGATTCGCACGGATAAACTGCGAAACAAAATTCACAAAATGTTTTGTGGTCTCGAAAATCTATGAAAAGAAGCGTTTGACGTTCTAAAGGTTCAATGCCATACACGATTTAGTTACTGGAATGTTAAAATTAATACTCGTAGATGTGTTCGAAAATTAATGATTACTTAAAAAACTTATGATTAAAAGTCCTAATCGAAAAACCAGTGTTACCTACGTATATATGCTTTAATAAAAACAGAAGTGTTTTCTAAACTAAATAACAGTATACAGGCATATTACACTGTACATATTATATAATAGTGCATTATATACCTCTATATAATTCCAACAATAGTAAATCCAAAAGGATTATTCTATCAGACAACCTCGCACCCTACGATAATCGTACACCTATTGTTTATTCTCTCTCTCTATTACCGTTTAAGCCCCACACGTGCAAGCGAGAGGCGAGTCAAATAACAAAAGCAAAACGATCATTGGTCACCCTTTGCACTGCACCCTATCCACAGGACACGTGCCAGCTCGAGGGACGAAACTGCCACTTTAATGAGAAATTCGCCGCTGTCGAGCTTCATTTGCATTACAGCCGAGATAACAATAATGAGTAAGCAACGATCCTGGGTTTTTTGTAGGGAATTATCATAAGCGTGGCTGGACGGCTGCATTATATTAATTACGCAGGGAGTCCAGGCCAGACTGTTGGATATCAGAGTCCTAAGGGTCCAAGGTACATGAATAATAAATAATTAGGTACCCCCCACTATGTGATTCTGTGGTTAACTAATAAAAAACTTATCATAGAAACTATTGACTAGATAAGAACCTACCAACACAATGAGCTTTCAGCGTATCTTGATTTCCCTGAGCTGGCTACATTTGGCAAATCAATGCAGCTAAAATGGCGATCGAGAAACGGTTAAACTTATGAACAAAAATTAAAAATTAATTAATCTGAAACTATTTGTCCGTTCTGATTATCCATTACAAATTGCATAATATCCCATCAGCTCATTGGCCATTCATTTTGTTTAAAGTGTTTTAATACAGTAATGTAGCCAGCCCATTTATCTGCGGACAACATTTAAATACGCAAATCATTTGCGTACCATTAATAAATAATTAATCTATGGCATTTATAATAATCAATTCGCTCTGAGCGGGTAATCCCCGAATATATTAATATAGGCTATTACGAATTCTCTTGTATGTCAGATCGCGTTAAACACAGGATTAGCTTATCGCTAATCGCCAAATACTGCGTGTTATTGAAAATGTACCGCGGTCCGCTGTGGTGCATAGATAATGGATTTTGTTAATAATTCATAAATTAATGTTGTGGTTAATATTATAATAGATTTTGTGGTTATGTCACAGACAGCAGTACAAACATACATGAACACACATGACCGCTTAGAAAAATTTCAAAAAAAATCATAGTTAATATTATTAAAGTTGACTTAATCTTTAAAAAAGTTTAAACGGTAAAGTCCATCGAAATTGTTTTATTACTATGTGTAACATTCGCGTACTTATGAACGCAACATATCAAATCAAAAAATAAGACAAAACCAACTAGTATTAAGTATTTTTAAACAACTGAAGTGTGCTATATGTATGAATTCTTGACATGAGATATTTGGAGATCAAATCAGGAATCAATGGGCAATCTGTCTCCCCAGAGCAACAGCCTCTACGGTTAGACTGTGCAATCACTTCCTATTGAAGGCTCCACCGCCCCATAGGAGCGCTAACTCAATCGCAGATATTATAGTAAATTCAAAGGACAGCCTAGTGCGGCTAAATGGCATGGAAACTGACGGGCACCCGGAGAACTTGTATGATGAATTTAAATGTTCCGGATATGTGCATGAATATGTATGCGTGTGTCCGTAACATACCGACCATTGTGAGGCGGTGATTTACTCATAAATATTGATATATTCACTTATTTTTTAATGAGACAATGTGTCTTACCAAACAAAGGTTTTCTAACGGGATAAGGAAATGGAATCTATAAATCTAGACGTAGATATTCATTTATTAAATCAAAAATATAACAGTCCCAGACACAGGTTAGGCCTAGAATGTATACGCCATTCACAATTCGTGCTCCGATTGCAAAATCCACTTGAATATGGATAAGGCGACAGTTGCCATCGCCCGCGATAAGGAAATGGAGGCAGCCATTGCTTTACTACATAACTGGCTGAATTTCAAATTGGAATAAGACAAATTATTGAATATACTATACTTTTCGTTTGGGAAAAGGTGGGCGTTAAAAGCATGGATTTGATGAATAAAAATTTTATAATTAACGTTTTAACGAGTTTATAACTTAGTACACCATTAGACAACAATCCCATGATTATTTCTCACTCATGATTAGTTCCAGAAGCTTCAATATAGAATAAACTTCACAGAAAAATAAGTAATGCATAGGTCTCAATGATTTTATCACTAAATTTATACGTTTTATAAATATAAATCTACAAAAAATAACGTGAAATATCACGCTCTTCTAAGTTAATGTCACCTAAAGAAGTTTTGTTACCGCTAAGTATACTTCATTCAGATCGTAAATAAAAACGGATGAAAAGATTTTACGTCGTATTATAGACGATATTAATTTTGTGCCTACTCAAATCCTCACAGAAGATGGCGCAAGTGACAAGAATACAGTGTTTTTAATACGATACTTTTGTCTTGTGTTGACAAAATTGCTGAATTATACTTCATCCCCCTTATTAATAAACATAGATTAACTTTATCCAAGCATTAACTAGTATTAAACTGACATCTGTCAAATTCCATAATAATATACACATAAAAAATATGGAATTTGAAAGATGTCAGTTTAATACTAGGTTAATGCTTGGATAAAGTTAGTCTAATTTTATTAATAAGGGGGTGATTGTTTAAAAAAGGATGCATTTTACCTATTTACATATTATTATCTACAATCATAAGTCATATTACAGTGATAATATTGTAATAATCATATAAGACTTGCTGGTGCCTGCGACTTCGTTCGCGTAGCATAGCATCATATATTATGTATATATTCATTTGTCATAAATGTCGTACATTTTGTCATAAAATCAGCAATGATGCTTTCATAATACGTTCTCGGCTAGTATCAAAAGAAAACGAGCGCCAAGATTATTTATGCATAAAATAATTTCCTAGATCTAGCCAGCCTCTTATTTTGAATATTAAATGGGTAATATAAAACATCGGACACTTAACGACGTTTATAGCTTGCACCAGATCCGGTGTGTTTCCGCGCAGTCACGTCTACAGAGGATTTTGAGCCCTTCTGCTTAACTTGTCCTTAACATATTGAATATTGGAGACATTTGTGAGAAACGCCTCGTAATTTCTACGGACAAAAAACTACGCACGACCCTAAAAGGATTCACTCCGATTTAGCAGTTATACGGATGTTTCTCCTTTTTACAATTTAAGCTATATTTATATCTTTTACTTTGATGGCGGTATTGCTAAGCTGAATTCGTTCGTCAATTGACTTTTCTGGATTAATATTGGCTTGTATTATTGAAAGTTAATAAAGTTATGTTTTTCATACAAATTTATAAAATAAACCTATTTTTTTCCTTCTATCTAATAAGACGATAAGTCATTTAAGCAATACCACAATATGAAGATCAATGAATACAAAACAAGCGACGTGATAACTCGGGAGGATGAAGAAAAATGTATGGTATTTACCGAACTTCTCATGATTGCTTTCTCATTATACAGCTACTTACCTGAAAACAAAAGAAATCATAATTAAAAGATGGATAAATAGATCTTTAGAAATTAATATTTAGTACAATTCACTACAAAAGCACCGATTAGTGTAAAAGAACAATTAAATGATAGGTATACGAATTTTCTTGATGTCTTAAGTCTCTACTTTTAATCACATGTGGCAAAAGGATATCTGTCATCTCAGTCCTCCCGCGACCATGGTTACCGTAAAGCTTCTGAAACGTCGGGCTTGTATAATAATTAAATAAACCGCGATAAAATCCTTTAAAGTTGTTTTATTGTAGTGCGAATTATAGCTTCCATCTCCTTCTTAGAGGACGTAGTATCCTCTATAACGATGCAAGGGAATTTACTCAGGTTCTAAGATTCACTCCTTGCCTCCTCATGGCATTATCGATGGTGATGATGTATTGCGTACACCCTAACAAGATCCGCAAATGAAACTGATAATAAAGTAATGGAGGAAGACTACGATTTTAAACGCCGCGGACATGAATAAGAAAATAGTGATATTGATTGGAATAGATTGCTGCTCATTAGCGTTACTGAAAATGTGACTCACTTGTAATGGCTTAGGTACATGTGAGGTCAAGCAATTTATTTTGTATTTAATTTATTTTAATAATGTTATAAATTAAATTGAAAAAATAAAAAATAAGCAACTGAATTTGAAAATCACAGCAGTAAAGTAGTCTTAATCACTATACGAAGTAAAATAATATTCAATCCAAAAATTTCAAAGAACAAAATGTAGAGTTCAGAAGTTTTTGGAGATTAATTAAATATTTACAAAACTTAGTGTCTGTGGAAAAATAACTTGCAGACACTTTGAGAGATCAGATGGATTTGCCATTTTTTCAACAAAACTTTTAATTTAATCCAACACTTGTGATCGAATTCACGATCAATCAATTAAACGGTGGAACTTTTTCAATGGCTTATGGAATCGATGAAAATTTTCGAAAGCAAAAATATTCCATTCCGTTGCAAAAAATAAACCAGTAGGTAGCCTGCAGCGCGCCAAATGCTGCCTTTGATAAAAAATTCGAAACGTGAGACATCACATATCGGGCTCGCGTACGTCATTGTAAATATATAACAGGCGTTGCAACGCACACAGAATTGGCCATGACATTCTGCAATAAAGAATACCTAATGATTTTTTTCGACAGGACCGACCTAGCTATTACTCAATACACGTGGAATTTTCAGCTGACTAAGACAAGACTAAGCGTGTGATGTGTGATCGTTATCAAATTGAACCAGACGTAAGGTCAACTAGTATATTTGAATACCCATCTGCTCAAGGTGGTAAATATAGCAAAATGAACAAATTGTAGTCAAATGATCGCTGGCACTTACGCCCAATTGTGGTCATATTAACCAGAGCTAAACTAGCTCTAGGTAAGAGGTAGTGCCACACTGCATGCTTGCATGCAGTCGAATTGGGCCGGCACCACCGGGGAAGTACCTCTCGCTTACACGAGACTGGCGTAAAGTGACAGCTGTGTGCTGTCGCGTTTCGTGCGGTGTGTAAGTAGCCGGTGGGCCATGGAGGTGGGAGGGGAAAGGAGGGCAGCGCATCTGTATAGCCTCTATGCGGATGTTTGTGGGCGTCGGTAGTCATGAAAATGGCTCCGGCTTCTCGTTTGCCCTCCTATATCGTAAAAAAAAAGCTTACTTCGCCGAAATTGAATGTACTTGCCGTCGAGTACGACCAAGGTATTGTAGCAGCAACAATTCGCCAAAAGAACCAATCCAATTAAAAGCTAGGGTAGGTTACGACCACTTCACTGATATTACAGTTGAAGAACGCTGGTATAGGTGGGTTTTATGAAAATTGGCACTAAATAGAGAGGCGTATTGCACGCTCCTGGCGACCGGCCAAAAACATTCCACTATATCTTTACACTTTCAAGAAAACCTAAAAGAACTATAGTGGCGAACATTCTTTAGTTTCGTCTATAATTTTAAAATTTGTTGAACTTTTATTCAACATTACGGAGAACTGTGGTAAAAGTTATCTTTATATCATTATTTTGTTCATATTTCCTTTTATGATTTATTTTACCTATTAAGCAGTGTTGTTATAAGATGCTATTGGAACACTATACTTTAGTTTACTTCTAAACACATCTTACAACTCAAAGAATCGGCGCTCAAGGATTTTAGCCAATGCAGACTCTGTAGATTACGCCCTAATGACTCAGAACATCTGATGACGTTAGACAGATTCTAATATCTATTTATTACCATAAATAGAAATCAGTAAATTTATAACATAATGAAAAGAATGTTCAATAAAACATGCAATTTTTACGGATTCTTCGTAAATGAATTTTATCTGTTTCTGTACGAAATTTCATTACAATAAAGCATTTCTATAAATACACTAGTAGCTAGAGGTAACTTTATTACCAGCGGAACACAGATACAGCGAGCGTATATAAAATAAACCTTTGTCCTGTTCCAAACGGCGATAGTGAATTTTTTTCCAAATACCCGTCGGCCACTTAATGAAATCGGCTCAGTTTTATGATGCGTCTGTCTATTATTAAATTTCACTTCGTTGTTTTTTTACGCTATTGAGCTTTTTGCTGTGTATGTATGTTACAAATACATATCAAAGAAAAGCAATAATCTTTTTATAATAAAAATAGATATGACGTTATGTTAGATACTCCACAGTGTTTGTTATGCAGAATACGGAAATGTCAAAGGCCTACTTGATTAGGCGAAAAAAAGAGAAAACTATAATAAATAAATTTGCTTAAACATAATATTGTTTAGCTATAAACAAATAGGATGGTCATCTAAAGCTATAATTAGGGCAACGTTCTCGTTGCCGATCTTAAAAATTAAAGTTGTAAAAAAATACGTATTTGTGTATAACAATAAGCTTGTAAAATTTTGTAATAGTCTAGTTACTACTAACAAAACAAATCATTATAACGCATCACAAATAGGAAAGACAGTAGCAAGTTTCACACGTCATGTATATGTTCCGAAGGGACATTATTGGAGAGCATGAAAGTTAAAGACGTTCACAAAATGCTTTTTAGGAATTTGCGGGAAGGAAACAAGGAGAACGGTTCCGCAAACATCGAGCGCCTCGGCAGACAGTTTAAAATATGTGCCAGTAAATAGTTGTAGAGAATACTAGACGTATATACAGAGAGTCAACACAATCTTGTGGTGTTTTATTATTGTATCCCCTTATACACCCCTACCTGCAAAAACTTTTAATTGGCCTTCTTAATTTATTGTTAAGTCAATTTTGTTGTATTAGCTGTAAGTTTTTCTTAAGTAATAAAATAAAAATAAAATACAGTAGGTAAATGGTGAGTAATGAGTTTAGAGACTATCTGAACCAAAAATATACAAAACGCCATAGAAGTGAAAACCATCATTGTATTTGTAACCACATTTTGCTGTGCTACTCATAGCATGTTTGCTGACGCCCATAATATTTTTCCTAACGCCGCCAAAGAAGTCACTTCAAAAATTTCAGCCTGGTGGGCGGGACACTTTTGCGTCTAATCCAGTCCACAATGCATCAGTCGCTCTATCTCCCGTTTTAATCGAGTTTTAATACACATTAATTAATGTTTGTAATTCTAACTTCTCCAAGACTATTCTATGCAAATTTATAGTAATTTGGTCTTAACTACTTTGACCGCCCGCTCGAAATCGCCGAGGTAAGTGAATTATTACCGTCGACGCTGCAGCTCCTCGCCGACCGTATTAAGACTTGAGCTCCACTTAGCATGAACTTGTTGTTGCTCGCATATTATATAAATGTATTATGTTATATATTTATAATTTAATATAAATGGACCTATAATAGAGGCCCATTTATATAAGTTATGTACTTAATAGTAAGGTTAATATGCAACAACTCCAATTAGCGACTTATTTCAGAATAATAATTAAGAAATTATTTTCTAAGGGACCATGTTATCAAAGTATATAAAATTTTTGACATCGTATAATTTTAGGAATTTGATGATTCTCCGTCATCAGATCAATATTCTGTTGATACAAACATATTGGGCCAAACCATTCGATTGAATAATTAATAATAATATAGCAATCTGAAGAAGCAAGCAAGACTAAGAAATGTTAAAAATGCACCCGCACCAATGACATCTTGCAGTCGGTTGAACTGTAGGGCACATAAATAACAGCAGACGGATGCTTAAACACGGTTACTAATGGTGTCGTGAACCAGCCCGGCGTTAGGCAGTATAACACGTCCTGTACAACACTTGGGAGGATTAAAGTTTTAACGAAACGATAAATAACGGTTAAGGACGTAATTGTGGATTTAAGACGGAATTCTCAGCAGGCACCAACTTAAAAGTTAAGGATTCCGAATACGTGGCACGTTACCGTTTAAACAGAACTGGCGCGAAATTAAACGGGCGCTGGTGTTTTGTAGTTAAACGCGGCAATAAAGGAAATGGGTGGACAAACTTACTCCGCACCTGTTGCGCGCTGACCTACATACAATATTTGTCTAACTTACCTGGGTTTGGAACTCAACTTTGACAAAAAACCCTCTACTTGCCAACCCTAAATATTATTTGCAGGGATATTTCATTTGTTGTAAGAACAAGTTTATATTTTCAAAAGTCGGCAACGCATCGCTTAGTCCTATAGTGTGGCGGATGTCTGTGGGCGTGGGTTTAGCTGCTCGTTTGCCACATATGCGGTAAAAAAATATATTCCTGTTCCCATGTTGCATAGCAAACTGTCACTACCCAGTGTTTTTACAAACACCAATTTTGTTTTAAGCTGCAATGAAAATTCTGTGCCTGTTACTAAAAAGAGTCTGTGTCGTTAGCGAGAAATTGCTATTAACGTCTTGCCAGGCGTTCGAAAATAAAAGTTCAATTTTAACAGCCTTATCGATATAAAATTCTGGTTTAATATTGAGATTGTAAGTTATAATGCGAAAGTTGATTACAAATAAATAACGAGTAGCAGATTGGGCATGTAAAAAGAAAAAAGAATCTGATGGAATGCTGAAATTTAATGTTCCAGAGCGTTTATTAGATTTTGCCGCCTCTAGAAGACACCTGTGCTCGACTTTATAGCAAAACGTTTCTATGAAATAAAAATAAGTGACTTATTTTACGACTATTGCATAATGTAATACCAACGAACATAGACTTACTTTTTATTAAGTCTATGCCAACGAAACGTATATACTTTTGCCAATATTAAAAAGGTGACGTTTGAAAACAAAAAAAGGACATGTCCTCGGAATTAAGTAAATAATATGCACCAAAGGAAAAAGCGGTCAAGGGTCTGTCCAAAGAACAAATAACCGGTGAGTATATAAAGTTTTACAATGTCGCTTTCAGGAAGACGGAGTGTTTGTTCGACCTTCGTCGGGGTACAACGATCTCCACGTACCACAGATAAACAAACGTTAAAGTATCAAAACGTTACAATCGCTCTGTACTCGGGTGTTGCTATTTAAAAAAAGAACGCTTCAAAATTGCACTGTTGTTTATATGCTGTAGTGTAAATATGTAAACTTTTTTTACGAACGTACTGTCAAAGGCGTGCCCCAAATGGCGATCCGCGTGTGGCAAACAATCGGGACACTTGTTGCCGCACCGACGACTCTATTTTTACGCCCAGCGCCATATTGATGTTTACCCAGCCTTTTAGGTCATGGTGCTGACAATAAATTCCCCATTTACAGGCATATATACGCTGTTTAATACTTTGTTATATTATTTCGTAGTATCAGTTTGATTAGAACTTCGGAGTTCTCCACCTACGAAGCTCGATGGCACTTATTGAGTTATGTGGGCATTCGGCTAAACTACGCGTCACTCAACCATGGAATCCCACCCTCAAGATTAGTAGGAACGTATACACTCCTCTCGATACTAAATACATCTTGTAATTGCGTACCTACATGTACCACTTTCAAAAAGCAATTTATTTTTAACAGCTACGGGGCTGACAGTTACAATAACCATAATTACCGCTGCAACTTCTACCCTTCGCCATATTAGTAGCATTAGTGAAAGTTGCCATAGTTCTCAAACTAGATGGCATGATGATACGCAAACCATTAAACAAAGTAAGGTACGATGAAAGGATGTATCACCTTAGCTTGGTTAACCGACAAACCCTTTTATGTAGCTCAAAGTTTTCAAAAAAATATTGCATTGTTGCATACTTAGGTAGAATTTTAAACAATAACCTAATTTCTAAGAGGTTAGCTTATAGGGTCTGTTGTGCTATGGAGTTTCACATTTATTACATCCAAGATTATTTTAAGTGACAATCATTGAGGGAAATAATGGCGTCATCTTACCTCTTGAGTTTAGAACCGGCGAATATGTGGGAAAGAAACAAGAAAATCAGTTTACACATTGCCCAGCTGTTGTGTGAATTGCGGTTATAAGGTTTATAGCATTTTGATCTTGGGAGTATTTTAGTATAATTCTAGTACAATTACTAGAATGATACCTAAGATTAATATAAAATTGTAGACAGTTCGTAGAGCTCTACGAGATTATAGGTAGCAGCTGCTAGCTATAATATGTGCTTAGGATTTTTAAAGCTCGAGTCCTCAGTTTTTCTGTAAATAATTATTGTTTGTTTGTCATATCAATGCTACATTTACAAACACCTTTTTTGTTCCTGTTGTATTTATGTTGCTGTCTGTGGGCGTAGGAAATCACCTACATCCTGTCGCGGCTGCTAGTTTGCCTCCTATGTTATAAAATCACATTTCGCTAACAAGCACTAAAAGAAGCCTAAACTTTCCTACAAATTATAATTATAAAATTATTTTCGACACCAAAATAACGTTGTTTAGTTTTTAAAGTTAAGAGAAATGGGAATGGCACTTTAAAATTTTTAATTTGTTCTGAATATGAAAGCGTGGTTATACTGCATTGCAGTCGAAGGGAGTTATAACAGCTCAAAAAACATCCCAGAGCGCCCATTACCAAAACTACAGAATTTCCCCGTTCAATTATTTATTATTTACGAAAATTCCAGCCTTTTTCATGAATACATAAATCAACACACAAATGGGTTTCATAAGGACGTAGGTTGTATTACAATTTTATTGTGCTTTATGCCGTACTTTGTGAAGTTTGCAATATAAATAGTAGTAAAGAATTTAACGCTTTTACTTATTGATTAGTAATAGGAGTAGGTTTTTCGAAGAAGTAGCATATGTAGATGAAATATATTTTAGGTTGATTTAAACGTATACCTTTGTACCTTTAAGATGATTCTGTGATGTGAATACATCAATCTCTTTGTGTCACGAAATTCACAATATTTGCAGAACAAAACATATACGTAACGCAAATATATAAATTACGTCACAACAGAAAGCAGCATGATGCGTATGAATATAAATTTTCACGCTCAAAAAGGAATATTACCCAGGGGAAATGAAAAAGGTTGCGTAAATCACACACACTCGTCATAAAGACACGGCAAAAAATTCGGCTTAAACATGTACGGGAATCTAAAGTGATACAACACTTGAAGACAACACCCCTTCCTCAAAAAAGTAATTAATGAACTGGCTCACGCTTCCGACACACACGACCAGTGAATCTTGGCTGCGGCGAAAATAGCAATTAATGAATCGGCAGTGAAAGCGTGCACAGCAGCGCCATCTGGCAGGTCAAGGCTGACTGGTCGCCGGCGGGAAGTCGCCGACGGTTTACAAAGCATGATTTAAATACTGTCGGCCATGTTCTATCTACAATGACCGACGACGTGCCGGCGCGACTAAGCACGCGTGAGTCAGGTTTGGCCAAAAATAACGTTCAAACAGACTTATTAACATTTTCAAGGTTCTTATTCTGGTGCTTGTAAAGTCTTGTAACTGCAGGCTACAGCTTGTATGTTAAATAGATAAAGTGAGCCAATGTGTGGTTTGCAATACTTCACTTTCGTTTGCGACTGAGAGTGGTTCTTCTGTACCATAGCTAACTGGTGCACTTTTGTACGATCTTTATCATTGGTTTTATCTATTCTTGAAAGGTGTGGTATGATTTTATAGATTTTTTATTATGTCACGTAAACTCACCAGGTGAATCTTGTGAGAAATCAGGGCGTGTCTAACATTCTTGATTCACATGTTGGGACCCGCGTCATGTAAAATAATTCTATTGTGTGACAAACGTAAAGTAAAAGTGCACATAAAAGTTCCGAAATCATAGTCCGTTGCCATAATAAAAATTTACGGGCGAGATAGTGAGTTCGCGTCGTAAATTAAACATGCCAAATGATTGTGTGAACCCTAGCTCCCTTAATATCTGACGACAAACCCATTAACGGCCAGCCCCACTGATTACGGCTATCTAAATTTTCCTGCTTTTGGTTATTAAATTTTAAATTACATCACACGGCGAAGGCCTCGGCCATAAATGTACATTATACAACTAGAGCGTCACCCACTCGGCTGACAAACTTATCTACATCCGCCACAAATTGCATAGTTATACATGAGAGAAGGACATCTTTTTTAATTATTTCTCTTGTTCTCTGAAATGGGAAATTTAAAGATTAGGATATCCGTTTTCTGGAGACGCTAATAGTGGCGAGTAATAAGTTTTGTTAATTAAGTAATTAACGCTTTAATAAAATGATCAATTTACAGATTGTTTTCGAACTAGACTATATCTGTAATTGTTCTATTTGCAAAAGTACTGAGTTAATGACATTAAGATTTAAGATATTAATAATATTCGTTTTTTTAATTTAATTCTGTTAAAGATGTAGGTAAGAATCCAATTGATTATGTTAAAATGGTTATACACTATAATTACTTACGACCGGGGAGGTATCTCTCGCTTACAGGAGCGGCGTAAAGTGACAGTTGGTCTGTCGCGTTTCGTGCGGTGTGTAAGCGGCCGGTGGCCCATGGAGGTGGGAGGAGAAAGGAGGGCAGCGCATTTGTATAGCCTCTATGCTGATGTCTATGAGTGTCGGTAATCATGAAAGTGGCTCCGACTGCTCGTTTGCCCTCCTATATCATTAAAAAAAATCATGTAATCACACGATCCTGTAGTGATTTGTCGACAGAAGATAATAAAAAAAACCTTCATGGTAGCGCCCTTATGGAGTAGGCGAAGAACAAAGTGCTCAGGCATAGGTATTTATAATTAGCAGGCAATGTATTAGATTATGTACTTAAATGGCGATCACTGCATTCCATTAATACCTAATGTAGGTATTATAACGCCTGTATGAAGGCTCGAGTAGGTCCGCCATCAAAGGTTCAACACGGATTAACACACAGGTTATAGAGCGCCATTATATGTAGCATAAGTGAACACACAGGCTAGGCGATAGAGCTTCATTATATCTAGCACCCGCAATTTAATTATTTTCTTGCAGGTTTTTGTATTTATAAAAGTCAGCAATGCATTTGGCAGTAAAATGAACATCTCATAACTTAAACATTGTTTCGTTTTAGAATTCAGAACACACTTGATTTTAATAATTCAATAATAATAATATATATTCATTCCATTATAATCCTATCTCTCACAGAAACATTGTTACTCAAGCTAAATATAGTATCTATTTGTGTTATTTCAGGAAGTTCTGAACAACTGCAGTAAGTATCTCTAGAAGAGAACAATTCAAGTTTAATATTGTTTCAGTCTTTATACGGCTTATCTAAATTATTGTCAAAGAGATTTGCAGTCGTATTTACCTCAAAGGAGTTCTAAGAAATTTATTTCGTAGAGATATAACCCAAGTTTTGCATGAAATAAGATCCCCCTCAATTAAAATCTAAACAAGGCTACAATCGGTTGTGCGCCGGAATCGAGCAGACAATTTACCCAAATTCATCTACATTTAGATTAAAATTACTTGCCGTGTAGGCGAAGAGCCAGCGAATATTACCCTGTTGTAATAATATTGTATCCTCAGACTCCTTAGTCTATTTAAAATAGACTTTGGTTTCACTTCTGATATATATATGTGTTTTTATTTATTTTATATAAATGAATTAATATCACATTTATTTTTATATCATAATTTTCTCACAGCAATTCGAATTTCAAATGATCTATAATAATCGATATTCTGTAACATACTGTCGTCACGTTACTGTCTTTTAATCGATACTCGGTAAATAGTAATAGGATTCGGAACTAATAACCACACACAACGTAGCGCACATGACTCCGGAGTCAAGCGAGATATGTCTCACTAGTGGCTCAGCTCGGTGCAACTGTTACTTAAATGCCATGTGATTTGCTTGTGACAAAAACGCGACCGAAAGAATCAGAGTGGTTTGCACATTGAAACCACTCTTTGACATCACAAAACCCAAATAACCAACAGAAGACAGCATGATTGGGTCTCAGAGAATACATTTAAAATACAAATCTTTACATATTATAAAAATAAGTCGCCTGGCCGCGTCTCTGTCTGTCTGAACGCGATAAACTCAAAAACTATCGAACAGATTTTTTTTATGGCTTTCAACAACAGAATGATTGATAGATGATAGAGTAAGGTTTAGGTATATAATTTACTATGCTTTTATGTAAATTAGCATAATGACGATGTTTAATGTTCAATCTCGTGAACTGGGAGCTTTCCATACAAACGCAGCGTAAACTAGCAATAATATAATTAAGTTGTGTACTAGCGAATTTAAAATCTATAAAATGCTGCAAAAAAGTTCGCGATTGCATATCTATCTCTTATGGTTGACTTACAATAACCCCTTTTATGTTCAAATTTTTTATTACAACATTACGTTATTTTCAAAGCTATTTTTTTTAGTTCCGTATTAATACTTAATACAATACAAATGAATATGATAAATTAGCCCTTTACACTATATCAATCAGATGAATAGTTTATGAGATATCGTCGTTAGAAGTAAATAGCAGCGAAATATTTATAGCTCGCGAGAGCCAGCCAGCGTTCCTTCCTTGAGATGCCTATAATATTTTTGGAGTTCCTTCAATTTCACTAGGATCCCATCATCAGATCATGACCGGGCAAAGGGACCACCTGCTTACCACCACACATAAAAAAACATTCCGAAAATTTGAGAACATCCCTCCTTTTGAAGTCCGAAACCCACGCGGGCGAAGCTGCGGGCGGAAGCTAGTTTCTAATAAAAATGCTTCGTAAATAAAGAGCTTATGTACGGTATACGTTTGGCTCTCCACCTATACACGTTGTAAACAAATTTGCGTCCCTTTAAAGCTTCAATTGTTCGTCAACTTAATTTTACAACCTCTAAGCACGTGAATGGCTTTAAATGCGTTTTATAAGCGACAAAAACGACCTACAAGGTTTGGCACAAAAGCGTCGATATGAACATTTCGTACGTACAATAACTTGTTAGTAAACAAAAACGTTTTGGGGGTATTACGGAATATACCGTTAAACAAGCCGTAGGAGTTTTGTGGGCAAATATTTTTTTTGTATTATATTTATTAGTTAGACAGTGGGAATTATAAGAATTTTTTACATACTTTTACTTCACGATTTGATAACGTCATAAATAGCCTGAAATGATTTTCGCATTTATAATTATTTGCCATTAAGACGCCTCGAGTTTCCTACAAAGCAAAAACCTGTATCAATAATACCGAACTCAATATTAAGGTAATAAATATTGATAAGAATTATTAGTTATTGATTAATGGTATTAGACGTCATCGTTCGCCAGCATCCGACTAATGGTCGCCGCACACTTATCAACTCGGAAAGGGATCGTAACCGTATCACCTGGAGCTGGTCAGTATTCTTTGTATGAAACTTCATGGGACGCACACTAATGGGAAACGTAACGTAATCGTATCGTCTTCGGTTTTCTACCCGAGGCGCTTACGATCCCTTTCCCAGTTGACAAGTGTGCGCCGACCGTGCTGTAGATAGGTTTTCTATAAACGTGAAGAAAGTCGATCCTCTGTAACTCGCAAGTCGCATCTGATTAGAATGGCGTCTGAGCGTATACTTTAAAAATAATATCATGCTCCCACGAAACTTGTTTACAATTTTATTTTCCTCAACAGATGTCGACGAACTGAATAATATGTATTCAAATTTCAAATACACTTCCAGTCAAAACAGTTTTGTAGAAACATGCCTATTTCGTTGGCAATTTAATGATTAACTTTTCTAGAAAGTAAGACAGAAAAAAAGAGGATAAATAAAGCAATGCAAACAAATCCTCAAAGAGTGGCACATCAAAGGTGAACATTATCATACGATAGGATCTTATAAATATTTCTTATGAGCTGTGTGTCTGAATATTTATTTGTCAGTATTGAAAATGCTTTACACTACTATAACAAGTAGAATCTTTGCTCATTATACGCACTAAAAAGAAATTTATTATATTTGAACAAACAAAGCCAAGCTTGTTATTGAAACATATTAACGTCAGAAATTATATAATTATGTTTATACATAAATCTTTTCTGAGACAAGGCCTTTGCCGCAACAAAATCTCAGCGTTTCTGCTATTTTTAAGTACTTAACGGAAATTTTGAGACGTCAAAAAATCGAATACTGGCTTGTATCTGGCAAGTTACCTACAGTCAATATTAATTCATTAACTGATTTTTTGTGCGCATTGTTTTCCATTGAATAGACTTTAGTCAAGATCGTGCCAAGATCACTCGTTCATCGACCATATGCAAATAACCAAATGTTTCAAATTAACAATATTTGTGTATTGTATGTACAATGTACATCTGAGCAAAAATTACAAGTGATTCGAATATAGTCTTCTTTACATACTTATTTCCTACTAGCTGCGCCCCGCGGTTTTACCCGCGTAAATTTCGATCCCGTGTGAAATAAAAAATCACCCATGAAATCCCATATGAACATTTTTTCGGGATAAGAACTGTGTCAATTGAAGTTACACTCTATGTGAGTGCCAAATATCCTGAAAACCTGTTAAGCAGTTTTTACGTGAAG
Source organism: Calycopis cecrops (assembly GCA_001625245.1). Classification (NCBI taxonomy): domain Eukaryota; kingdom Metazoa; phylum Arthropoda; class Insecta; order Lepidoptera; family Lycaenidae; genus Calycopis; species Calycopis cecrops. The sequence goes on from LUGF01023596.1 coordinate 247,033, forward strand.
GATTAACAAACAAACATACAAACTTTTGCATTTGTAACATATTTAGTAGGATTTTATTACAGACCATTACAGACATGATCAGGGCAACTTCGTGCAGATCATCTTCCGTCAGTAATCTTTAGGCAGCATTGTCATAATTTAATTTAGGACAAAAAATATAAGGACAAAGTTTCGTTACTTACGAAGAATTTTAATCCGCATTAATATAAGATGTTTTAAGTCAATAAAAATAAGACATATATAAAGCCGACTCAGAAAAGTTTCAGATTAAATTTGAATATCAAAAATATAACAAAGCAGTATTTATATCAAGATCTCTTTAAGAAACACCCTTTGTTAGCTCGGTTCCCTTAACCATAAATACTGTTAGTGATGAAACATGAACAATGGTTGTATAAAACCGTTAGATTCTTAATAAAGCAGGGGGTTCTAGGATCTATTGTAGACATACACCTGACCGTGAGAATACGGTGCGTCTTTTAAGCGTTTCGTAACCGTCGGGTCATAGATCTATCCCTTATCTATTATATTATTAATCCGTAGGTATGCATTTGACATGGTCATTTGACTTTGTAATTTTCTCACGAGCGCATTACGACATGGACCACAATACGTGTAATTATAACGGTTAAACATGGCGTCACTCGTTGGCAAATGTTGGTGTGTATAGCGTTTACAAACAGACGATAATTATTGCAATTATGTGTGCGTTAATTTTTTATTGTTTAATTAAAAGACGACCTTTCGACATGTAAGAGTAACCGCTGTCTCAACGGTGTTGCCGAGTTAGAAAGATCGTGACACAGCAACACACGTGATGCCCTTACGGGTAATAATGAATTACAGTCATGTCTATTGGGAAAGAAATGGGAATCTGAAATAGACAACTTGTCACGTGTCTTAGTGACAGTTACGAAGCATCCAAAGTTGTCAAATCAATAAGAGAACAACTACACGGCCGGTTTGATGACTTTATAAGGACCTTATGTTGTTAACCTTAAGGGTGCTTCCTGCATCGAGCTGTGGGCGTCAATATTAATAGGTTTAGATTGAGCTCGCTTCCGTGGCTGATCGCAACAAAGCGGACTGGAAAATGGACGGCGAGTGTGTAAACGCGTCAAAGGACTGTTGACGAGAATTTACATAGTGCCGTGTCGATCAATTATAGTTAACGCCCTCTTACTCACCGGCAACTATTTCGTCTGTCCGTTATGAAACGAGTGTAGTTACTCTGATGGCGCCTCGATTTCGAAATATTCACAGTAGGCGATCTACATTAGCACAGACAATGTTACTAGTTCTGCCCCGTAATTTCGACCGCGTAATCAATCTGTCATAAAGGACATTCGTTTTCATCCGGGTATAAAGTATATTTATATTAATCCAGATTGTAATCTATGTGTTAAATTTCAGCTGTATTCGTAGAATACTACTTGTGTGAAAGCATAACAAACATAAATACATTCTTTCGCATTTACAACACAAGTAGAACGTAGGGTTATACCTACTTTATATTTGCTTACTATTAAACTACCAAATGAACCAGGGGTCACAAACTTCTTAGGATTCTAAGATAGTTCAGAGTCTTATTATACAACCACCATTGTCTAATATGTCGTAAGTAAGACGGAGTATCAATTTCGGCTCATTTTAATATTGCGTCTGAGAACACTTGAATCTGTACCGGTTACACGGGGTTACACAAACACATGCCATGAAATTGAATACTTTGAAAATATCTGTGGTGTTAAATAGACATACCGTGTGAGTTAAGCCTTGAGTAATCCGATTACGGATTTCAATCTTATTATATTACTTGTAGCTGATGTGAAGCTGTATTATAGCGCCGGGAGCGAATGGCAGCTATTTATTTAAGAGTACGAGAGCTCGCTTGGGTGATAATATATTTGCTGTCCAGACGCGATGTCAAAGACACAAGTGTGGTACAGCATCCATTACTCCAGTAGGGACAAGTTGATGTGACAAGTATAAGTAGATGAAATTACACAAAAAGTTTCTTCAACTTGTTCTATTGCAACTATTTGGTGTTTTTTTTTGTGTATTTTCATCTTCTGTTACCAAAGTTTTTTTTAAGGTATAGAGGGCAAACGCGCAGTCGGAGCCATATTCATGAATGCCGACGCCCATATACATCCGCATAGAGGCTATACAATTGCACTGCCCTCCTTTCTCCTCCGACCTCCGTGGCCCACCGCACGAAACGCGACAGCACAGCTGTCACTTAACAGTTGACGCCGTTCTCGTGTAAATTGCAAATACTGTATACATATTTAGCTAGGTTGTGAATTTTTATGTTCATATTTGCACGCTTTACGTTCGTGTATCCGATTTTACTTAATTATACAGCGCGAAAAAGTGGTGATACCACGTTCACAGGAAGCCCACAATTAGGAAAATAAAGTCATTCGCCTTAAGCTTAAAAATATGCAGATTAGGTTAAAATTTAGTCATCATCAAGTATCGATGATAGGTCAACGGACTTAAATATTGTAAAAATAAGTTTCACCCACAAATATGTCAATTCATGTTAAAATAAGTTTCACCCACAAAGATGTCAATTAAATATCAGAATCTATTCTGGGCATGGCGTAATTCTGACTTGATTCATCATGTCAGAATCCTCTTACGACGAAATGGCCGTAATTAATTTGATAAATCGCACCAACTGAGGTACCTTAATGAGATAAGCAGACCTTTTTCTTATTAATATTAGATTTTCTTTCATCGCGTCTCAGAGAATGTATGGAGGAAAATTATTAGAGCCTTAAATGTCATCGTCTATATTGTATTAAGTAATTATAGCTGTATGTTTATGAAGTGAAGTGCTTGTTTAATACAGAAGCTCTAGCACCTATTTATATTATTTCATTAAGTTATTAAATTAATATTTAATGTGGTACTTACTGAAATAATAACCAAGGGCTTTAATAAATATAATGATTACATGCGTAGGCTTTACAATATCCAATGATTTTTTGCTAGAGAGTCGTGAAATATGTGATGTTCTTACTTTAGATCTAAAATGAATGAATAAAATCAGGCCAAGTGCGAGTCGGACTCGCACACCGAACCGAGGGTTCCGTAGGAACGGGAGCAAAATCAATAGATGTTGAGATAATTACACTTCCCTGCGACAAGTTGACAAACCTATATATGCGGGTGCTTGCATACATTAAGTATGAAACGAACTACATGCATAACTTGGTAATGGTTTTACCAGTGATATTAATTATATTTACCAATTTTTAGATTTATTCCTATATGTATACTGTAAGGTCTTACTTCTCCAAATTTCAGAATTCTAGCTCAACGGGAAGTACCCTATAAATTTTTTAAAAAGTGCGTTTTTATACAAAATTTGTGCATAAATGGCTATAACTTTTTATTGCGTTAACTTAGAAGTGTGATTTTTTTCAAGGCATCAAGACGTAACTGACCTCCGTATTTGAAAAAAATTTCAGCTAAATCCTTTCACGCGTTTCAGAGAAAAAGGTCTTGACAGACGTACAGACAGACAGACAACAAAGCGATCCTATACGGGTTCCGTTTTTTCTCTTTGAGATACGGAACCCTAAAAATAAAAGAATGTAAATGTACATATAATGGAATAATGAATAATAAATAGTCGTCTAACAGGAAAGTGTCACAACAGTCTCCCTATAAGTTTCTTTAGTCTAAGATATATCCAAAACATGTCGTTATCACATTCTCATGTTAGTACTTTAATAAATTAAGCTTAGCCCTTTAGCGGGCCTCGCTTAATGTTAGTACTTAGTAAATATTTGTGCGACTTGTTTATGTTTGCCCTTGTACAACAAACATAAACAGCCAAGCCAAAGAATTATATTGTTTACGAAGCAAAAACATAAAATTTTAGAGGAAAATTATTGCAGTGCACTTGAAATGCTATACTTTTTTGGTGACAAGAATAAAATTACAAAATAAGTGAGGATGACAACATGAAACTGAAACACCAAAACTACACAAAAAAGTGAACCAGAAAGTTCACCAAAGCTAGCTCAAAACAAAATGAATATACAAATGGTACTGCATGTCTAACCGCAAAATTTGAGAACGACTCGCATAATCTGTTACGTAACAAAACTTGTTTCCACGCAATAACGAAAGCAAATGTTAGTCCGCTGCCGGCTGAACTTATTTGCTCCATAATTATTTTATATACTGACCCAGAAGCGGCGGCTTCACATGATGCAGCTAGTTTAAAATAAAATTACCTCAGTACAAGATTATTAGGTCATCTACGTGACTTGTACAACGTCGAAGATGTATTTAGCTGTAATATATTGATAAATAAGTGGGTGGATTATCTTTCGACATAGACATCAAATTATGTGGATGGGATCTCGTCTTGATAATGTTGATTTGATTATACCTCTGACTTCATTATCGTATAAAGGTAAGAAAATAACTTTTTTATATTTAAAGGTGTCGTGATCCAAAATTAAAATGCATCCAACGTTTTTATACTGATTGGGATTTCAAATATACTGATTATACAAATAGATATTTGATTTCAAAGTATCCTTTGATAATTGTAAATGACTTCAAAGTCCGTAATAGTTGTGATTTCGAGCGTTATGGTTAGCAATAATGAGGTAATGCCTAACCTAGCTCCGACTAATACTAGGCCTAGGAAAAGATCCGCAAATGAGACTAACGTCAATACTATGTCTCACTTGTGTAGGTGGTATGATCCAATCAAAAGTAAAACCTTTGCAAAAAAGGCAATTAAATTTAATATTTAATTTGTTGAAAACCCAATTGAAAGTTAAACTTTTACATCAATTCAAACTAAAAGGTAAACTATAATTTGAATTACAAATCAAAGCATTCCTAGCTAAAGATTATAATAGTGATTAGCAGCGCGATTATGTTATATGTTGGAATATATAATAGTCATTAATAACGTAAATGGTGCTATACAAAATGATAATATTATTAAATATTACTCAGTATTCACGTAAACCTAAGTGTTCTATTGAAACGTTATGTAAACACTCGACGCTAGGAAGACTTAAGGTTGTATCGGAGTCAGCTGGAGTCTTAATCTAAATTGCGCTCATTATACCTTCATATTGTGTGCTACATCCATGATCCAGTTAATATCAATCTTAATGAGATTGATATTTAGCTGGATAAAAGTTTTGTAGTAATGTTGAATGAATCAATGAGATAACCTAAGAAGCTACCTACGCATTTCTGAAACCTGCATAGGGAATTTTACCTAAGAAGCATTATATTCGATGAAATAACTTTTAACATGTCCCGAAATGCGAAATATCCATCCCTGCTAATAATGCGAACAAGCGAATGTGAGTTTGTTTGTTATGCTTTCACGCCAAAACTACCAAACCGATCATGCAACTTTGTACTTACATCATATATTCTTAAGAGGTAAAGGGCATACACAGAATACGAACGCAAGCGAAGCCGCAGATAAAAGCTAGTATAATATATATCCATTATATTCACTGATAAGTTTGACATATCCCGCTCCGCTTATGCAATATGACGCGACTCTTTGCAGATTGTTTGAACAATCACTTGTCTGAGGCGAACCGCTAAATCCTGAAATTATCTAGCTAGAAATGTTTGTTGACTCAGTGTTTGGTTCATTCATTACATTGTTCGATAAAACAGGGGGGGGGGGGGGGGGGGGNTAACCCCTCGATGTAAGCGAGGGGTGTTATATGTATGTTCAACATCGTAGCTATCAAATGGTGGGTCCACTTCAAAGTTAACATTAAATCACAGTTTACTAGGTATAGATATATAGGTCTTGACTATGTTTAGTAAAAATCGGTCAAACAGTTTGAAGAGCATTCAGTTATTTTGTGTTTTTTAATTTTTAATTAATACAGCAATATCTGCGTTATATACATTTGTGTCCAACACATTATACACAATTATACAATATATTCGCAAACTTTTAACTTTGTTAAATTGGTAGTGTTCCTCGAACAAGCGGATTAGCTTCGAGGCTCTGTAGGCGAGACAAAGAGATGGTACAGCGGCATTGTGCCGGTGTTAACGGAGATGAAACAAAGCAGATCGAACGGAATTTAGAAGCTAAATTGGTAAATTATCTAAATATTACACAATGTTATATCAAAAAGTGCAGTTTTTTTTTCTTTAATTGAAAAAGGGCTAGTTTTCGATCATATCACCCAATAAAAGAATACCAAAAAAACATTACAGCATTAACATTATCCTAATTTATTATACTTATACAGAGTTGTATAAAGTAAAAAAATAATATTTTTTAACGAGTGATAGCTGACAATGGCATGGACACACATGTCACAAATAAAATGATGCATTACCAACATCAAAGTCACAAAGCTGGGGATTAATCATTGCTACATTGTTTTCAACATGTAGTTTAGTGAAATTAACCTATTTAAAGCAACACTAAGAGGTATTACGCACTGTCGAATGGTTGCCGGCGACTTACAGTCGCTTGTGCGTCGTCACAACGCGGCCTGGCGACTGAAGACCAAGTGCGTAAGCACTCGTATAAACTATAGTAAGTCACAGTCGCCACCGAGCGAGTCGCCTGCGACCAATCGACAGTGCGTAATAGCTCTTAAAGAAGACATTAAGGACAGATTAAAGTCCCGGTTAACCTTATTTACGGCATTACGTGCGGTGTGTAAATAGCCGGTGGCCCATCGAAGTAGGAGGAGGAAGGAGGGCAACGCATCTATATACCCTCTAAGCGGATATCTATGGGAGTCAGTCGTGAAAATGGCTGCGATTGCTCGTTTGCCTCCTTGAACTATAAAAAATATGAAGCATTTACGTGGTAGTTACGATTTAAGTATCTAATAGCTACTTGACGCTTAATAGCACCTCCGGCCCTTAATAACACAATTAATTCAGCACCTACCTAATTATGACCAATGCATACGTATTGTTAATGTGCTGGGGTATAATACGAAGCTTCCCGGAATTGTGCGATTGTGTAGATATCTCGTTGTTTACACACGAATTGAATGGAATTTGAAACTGATTTGATTTCTAAGTATTAGGTTTCATTGAAAAAATAAAATTTATTGACTTTTGTATAACAAGTCGAGATGAAGATTTTACACAGGTCACATACAACCCCAAATGTATTTTTTTTCATTTTGATGTTTGTTTTTTTTTAAATCAACTCGACACTTCAGAGCTTCGGTCAAACTGCGTTTGTTACCCAAAATTGGTGGATCTGAAAATAATGTTCTCACATCTTTGGTACAGGAAATCGAATAAAAATATACTACTATAGAGTATCGACGGGAAGGCTCGTCCTTAAAAATACGAAGGCAATTACATTAAAAGGATCTGTGGAATATAAAACACGAAGTGAAGAAACGTATAGACATCGAGAGCTTACACAATAGCCGGTGAGATCATGTTAAGTTGACCTACAACGTTTTCGCTAACGAGATCAAAGGAATTAGGGATGCTTAATACACAAATTTTATATGTTCTTTCACTCTTATTTTATCAATATTAAATACCAGCTGATACTTGTGTTGGTCTCCGTTGCATTTTTATTATTAAAACGACAAAATTCATTCAGGTTTTAGTTAATAAGGACACAATAAATAAGTTTCTGAAAAAAATTTATATTAAATTTTTTTTTAATAAAAATCAACTTGTTTCGGTTAAATTTTGCGCTTAACATTTTGGTTTCCATTTTATTATATAATAAAACTGTAGAATTAAAAACATATATGTATGAAGAAGAACAATAGCATTTATGTATTATCTAACTTACAAGCTTGTGTTTTTGTATTATTGCGACCTTATGACGATTACAATATAAATACAAATTTATCAAGTCGCGCATTTTGCAAAGGCTACCCTGCCTACCACTTTGTTCTAGAGATCTACGACGATTTAAAGATGACATGAGTAAATTACCACCATAACATAAAACAACCATGAGTCATGGCGTCCAATCGAAGAACCAGGAGCGGGTTCGAATAGCACGCACTTTCCCTAAAGGTTCAAATATTATCTGCTTTTAAAATCATAGTTTCCTATCGAACAACACTATAATAATGATATTATTAAAACTTTTATTTCGAAAATTCAAAATTTTCACGCGAAGTAAAACAAAACATTACAAATAAATCTGCCGTAATTATACGTAGTCACATCGGATCGTATGTACATACTTAGTTTCCACTAATTGGCTCTATTTGGTCATCACACAGACGTTTTCCGGTCTTTCCCTGTCTGGTGTAGAACGTCTATCATTTTGCCTCATTGATTTGCCCAGTAAAATCCCAAGGATAAAAACGTAATAAAATTAAACGAAGCTACCTACAACATTTACACGGAATAAGAAATATTACCTGTTCATTGTCCTTTTTAAAACTACCGTTACGGGATTGTCGGAAATAGGCATGGACTATTATTTCAATTTAGAAATCTAATTTACCGACGGTTTGACTGGAAAAAAAGTAATGCATAGTTTGATATTATTTAGCAAAAATGTGTGTTGTTAACAATGTTACCTCCATTTAGTTGTTTTTGTTTTTCGCAAACAATCTACATCATTATTTATTTTTATTTATTTATTTATTTATTTATACCAGTGTTATAATATACCAAGGAAACGTTTTGATATGTACAAGTTATATTAATATGTTCAAATACATTAAATAATTTTGAATAATGTAACAACAATTTAATATAATAATTACGCATAAAATTAAGAGGTAAGCAAAACCAAAATTAACTAAAATATTGTGTAGGCTCACGTAGAACATAAACAAAGCTAAAAAAAATATAAAAGAGAACAACAAAAAAAACTTTATGAACTTACCAAAGTAAACCAAATCCGTTCATGAAAATTTGTCTTTCAAATATTTAATTATCAAAACACACAATACAAACTATATAAAACTACAAGAAATCGCTTAAGTAATAGCACTTATGAATAATACTACAAAAATAATTTGGACAATGACTAGATCGAAAGGAGCGCGTGCACAACCGTTCGCGTCAACGGTCGAATCATAACTGAGGGTCAAGATTTCAAAAAAATCCAACTGCAGTCAAGGCACCTATACGTTACGACCGAGATGAATACAACAAAAAAAAAGCCCAAATAACGCTACGTTTCTCAAATGTTCCGTTTGTGTTCGAGAGAAAAAGATTTAAAATAAAAAAATAACTAAAATTCAAGCATCGTTTGATGAAAGATGGGAATAAAATAAGTAGAAATTTTTAAAAAGCTCGTCACAGAATTTTTTAGTAACGAATTAATTCCTGTTTTCAAGGCGATCTGGCTCCGTTCATTGGACTTTATTATGGCCGATAAAAAATATTACGATATAAAAATCGTAACTTGTTTTAAAAATAACCTTACGTCATTGTTGTTAGAGGCAATTTCCTTACTAGTTTCACATCCGATTACAAATCATCAGCCATTTAAATTTATCACGAGGCGACACTAAACACTAGTTGATTCACGCGGGTTCGTCTGCGTTGTTTACTGAATGATATCGTGGAGTTAGTAGGTTAACAGATATAACTAAGACGTACAATTAACAAATCGTGTACTTTAGAATAGTAAGTGTGATGGGTAATGAGTGGATTAATTATTTGAATGAAATTTTATGGCATTATAGAATAAAGAAGGTTTATTATTCAGCAAACATCATTTAACATGTAAGACGGAATTTGTTGACAAATTGTATGGAATGTTTTAATTTATGTAAAGTGTAACTAGTGTTTTAATTTATAAATTCTTAAGTTTACGCGCATATTACACATTGTAATTAAACTATTTTAACGGATTATATCGCGGATTACGTAGGTATATAGTTAGCGTTTTAATTAGTAATTACTATATTCTACTATTTCTATATTCAGGAGGTGATTTGCGTAGTCATACAACTATTAGCAAATAAAGAATACTTTTATTTCTATATAAAAATATAACATATTTTAATCAACAGGCACAGAGGTACTAAAACGATTCATTGTGTGGTGTACGATTTAGTTAAAAAGTACCTAATTCATAAACAAAAATAAATAGCAGATGTAGAAAAGTTAATTATACTTACTCTAATTAAAAATCATTTTGCATGTTTTTCGACTGATGGCATACAAATCAATTTAGAGCTAGCTCAATCTTGAATAATCGCATATTACGCAAATTTAAATGTCTTCATTACTATCTAAAACATCTATTTAATTAATTACAATAAATCAATATAATCATTAAATCAAATCACTCTAGTATATTCGTATGAAGTGAATAAAAGTATAACATAATGAATGTTAAACCGACACCCGGGCCCGCTAGTTAATAATAAAAGTTTGAACACCACAGGCAGTTAAATTCAAGTTCTGCAGCTGCCGTTCCCGGCTGGGCCACACATGTGCGTGCTGTATACAATACGGTGAGTGTGTGCGTTTAAATATGGGGTGTTGTGTGCGTAGGGGTGTAATAGCTATTGTTTTTCCCTTTGTTCCGAGATAAATTGCTTTATTATTATTATTTGTAATATCAAACATACTTGTGAGTTGTTTGATTTTGGTTAATAAGTGTGTAAAACGCATAAAGGAACGTCGTACGGGGTGAAGCCGATAACCTCTGACTCAGTGTAAGGTTTGTAAGTCTCAAGTTAAAAAAGTGCAGTTATGTACCTTTGGACAACGACGTCGCCAAGCTAAGGGCGAATGTTATTCATATTACTTGAGTTGGCAATCTTCGTAATTTTACAAATCAATTTGGCGAATAAAACCAACGTTTATTAATTTAGCTGAGACTAGCTATGTTTTATAAAACAGATACCATTTACAAGTTAATATTAAGTTAATAAAATATAATGACGAACATTTTATTCAACGTTTTAATTATATAAGTAGATATTAGGAAACTAATTTGGAATTTAAAGAAATTCAAATAATAATGTGTTTTTAGTTTAAGATACAATAAAGTTCCAATAAAACGTTTATGTCACAAGGATTAAGGGTTAGTTTTTATGTTAAATTATCACTAAAAACCATCGCTTAGCGGCTCAGCACACAAAATGAAACAAACAAAAAACATTATTACAAAAAGACTTTCTATGTAAATATATTTTAGTCTACTCTCGTTGTAATAAGGCCATTCCGACTCAGTACCTACATTTAGAAGTTAAAGAGCCAACTTTATGCATTACACCAAAATAATGGACCGCCAAAAAATAACCCTGCATTGTACGGGTGTGTTCATGTAGAAATCAGGTGCCTGCCCTTATACCGGTAAGCAGGAGGGCGCCTGCTTTCACAAAAGTGCCGGTATAAACGGGCTACCTTTAACACTATAAGAAATAGAATGGGGGAAGCACCAGTTTATCCGGAGGCCACAGTACAAGTTTTCGTCGTATTCTGCTGTACAAATAGATGTGAGTAATACTGCCGACCTAGAGATGTTATGAAGAATATGACGTAGGTAGTCATTTTATTTATCAATCAAATTAAAAGAACTCTATCTGGACACAGAATGCTCAGTGTTACAACCTCGGTATATAGTATATTAACAAAGGGATGTGCGTTGATGATCGTATGAGTATTCAATGTTCTCTTGTAGTCCAATTTTTTTGATAATATATAAAATATTTGCATTGTCAGGGCGTACGTAGTAGGATTGCCCTCTTGGATGGTTTGAGAGCATTTCTATAATTTAGAAGAATCCTAAGAGGGCTAAATGAAATTTGGCATCAATATAAGCCACAAAATGTTTTTTTTTCCCGCCAATGATCCATCGCATATACAAACCGGATAAAACGCAACATCATAGTTGTCACTTCTCTGGACGTGTCGATTCGGCTGCACACAGACCATTGCAAAAATATAAGAAAAGTTCCCAGTAGATAATGACGTGGAGTGACAAAACAAAATGACCCTTGCCGTCTTACAGCGAAGATTCAGGAAAAGTTTAGACAAAAGTGAGGCGAGACGGTGATGACGAAGAATTACTCACGAATGTTTTCTAAGTAGTCGGTACTGACTGCGGTCTGACAGTGTTTTTTCCTCGTTTATTTAGTGTCGCCTAAATGTAACAAAATAGACTATGACGAGGAATATCAGTGCTTGTGTATCCGGTGCTGATAAAACCTTACAGATAAGTGTTCAAATTATAACATTTATATGTATTTTTATTGAGTAATGTCGTTATTGTATGGCGGCACGCAGGAATAACCTAGTCTATTTTTTCAATGGCCAATTTTTAAATTATGTCGATGTGGCCAAGAATGTATCTCTTACGGATGCCTTCTGAGATTATTTCGGTATGGCAGCCATAATCGGAACAGCACGACTAGGCTACAAGCAAATTTATTTTTTACTAAGTATGGTTCGTTTTATAAAAGCCAGGGTGGCCCAAGGCGAGGTACCTGAAGGGAACACGACAAACGCAAAACGCGACAGTAGCTTCCTGACATTTGTACTTCACAAGCTTCGACTGCAATGCACTCACTAAGTCTTCACAAGATTTGTTTTTACGGTATCGCAAGCCTCCTAACAAAAATTAAGAACTAAGAAAAATGAGAAACTAAGAAAGAGGATTTACGTTTTAGTAATGAGTAATTTAGAGATGTCAAACCTATCTCCTATCTCGAATCTTTCCCACAAATTCTACATAGATATATGTTTATAGATCTAATAGATATAATATGATTGTTTTAATATAATTGAAGACGAAAACATATAGACCAGAATATGTAGAAGTTGTGGGGTAGATTCGTCGGTCGAGGCAGATAGTAGATATTAGATACCCTTTTACCTAGGAATCTAAAGCTAATAGGGAGAAAAGCCACGTACAATATCCCACGCTATGTTGTTTAAATGGAAATTACTGTAACGTAACTGAGAAGATTTATAAAATCAAGGAGGAAAGAAGTTTCAATTCAGGTACTAACTATAAAAGATAGAGAGTATATATAGATATATAAGAAGAGAGATAGAGTTAGGTAAGTAATATCGTAACATACTAGCTAATAGTATTAATAGATTTTAATTTTGGGTACTTACTGTACAGATGGGTTATTGTAGACTTACCTGGAAAATAAAATTAATTTATAAATATGTATATTAAATAGGAAATGCTTAAAATCAAAATTATAAGTCTAAATTTCTACATTTCGAGACTTATTATATATTTCTTATTAAATTGTCTTATTATATATTTTTTACTCAATTAACCGAGTTGAAGCTTGGTCTATCAGATCATAGTTGATATGAAGATTAAGTATCTCAACGAGAAATTAGGATTCAATAAAAAATAACAACACTATTAGTCCACTTCTGGTGTCTTTTAGTGAGCCCAGCGAAACAAAGTCTCTTTTAATGAACACCAGCAGTAGGAACGTAACAATAGTAATTTAACAACACATTTTTGGCATCAATCACCAGTTACGAACTGGCCATAAGCCTCGAAGAACATATTAACAAGCCAATAATGATGTCTTAAGTTTATGCGAATATTACTATTACCATTAAACGACTTTAACGGTTTTATCGCGGTTTATTCGAATTACTTAACAAGCCCAATGTTTCAGAAGTTTTACAGCAACTATGGTCACGGGCGGACAGGCTGTTAAAGTTATTTTATTGTAATAAAAAGACAATGTTGGTAGTGGACACTTTATTTGTGTGTGTGTGTGTGTGTGTGTGTGTGTGTGTGTGTGTGTGTGTGTGTGTGTGTGTGTACGTGCGTGCGTGCGTGCGTGCGTGTGTGCGTGCGTGCGTGCGTGCGTGTGCGTGTGTGTGTATATGTTACTGAATTTCATGCATTTCAGCAAATTTCGCAAAATAGCCACGTATTTGTTTTAAGTATGATTGACTCGCCCTTAAAAAGTAATATTATAGTTGTCACATACATACCACACTATAAACCTCGATAAAAAATAAAGGAAATAACGGCAAGTACCTACTAGAATAAACCTAGCCTAGAGTTAAACAATTCACCGCGATAAGAATATGCACACGGTATTAGATAATGATACGCATACAGACTCTAAATAGACAACATGCAGCGAGTAGGGCTACCACTGACGAACAAATAATTATATTATGTGTTCATTAAATTATGCCCACAGTTGGGCTTAGTCTCCCTATCGTGAGTTATAAAAAATGGGCAGATAACACACTATCCTCTATAGCGTATTTTTTAAGTAAATATTGCAATTCAAAGTATGGCTAAAAAAGATTTGTTTTTATTTTGTAAAGATATCTTAGTGAATTTTCGAAAACGATTATGTCGACATCCTAATTGCAGGTTTCTGATCAGTTGGGGTTTGGTTGTGAAAGGAAATTTTGAACAATGCACGAAAACCCGGTGCTAATGACCACATTAAATAAGATCCTTCACTCCTACCGGTGTCATTGACTCCAGCTCTGTTATTTGACATCTTTCCGTTGCCCACTCATATCGGACGCGACAAGAAAATAATCACCAACGCTTAAAACAAGCTAAGAATACTGCTAATTATATTGTTTTGTTGATTAGATACTATTATTGTTGTGACTATTGTAACACAGCTTTCTATAGCTGTTTTTCTAGACAATCCTAAAAGCTGGCTAAGGGAAAATGAAACCTAAAATTAACAGGTAAGAACTATATTTGCATGCGTCGAATGAGTAATATGCGAATCTACGTACAAATGTAGGTACCAATCTAAATTTTGAATATAGTTAAGATGATTAAATTTCCAAATTAAATGTACTAGGAATAGAATGGATAAGCCAATAGATGCTGTGTAGCTGTACCAGATTTATGTGTAAAATTTGAGCACCATATGTTATGAAAACATACAAACAGCACAGTGTGGCAGATATTGTTGCTACATTTATGACATCATATCATATGATTATCATTATTTGTATATTTATCATTATCATTGTAGTTTACAGTTTATTAGTCAACTGCTTATGTTGTTGTTGTATTTATTTGTGTGCAAATTTTTCTAAACCTAACTTAAACGATTGGTCAAATAATATGTTGTTCTTCTTCTTCTTCGGAATATATTCTTTAGAATATTTTTTTATAATTTTCCATAATGTAAAATTTACAATTGCTTTTTTATAAACAAATATAACGCGATTACGGGGTTTCGTTTATTTTATATAAGCCTAACTTAAGCAACAATTGTAACCAACATCCACGTAAAGTGCGACCATTTTCCTGTTTATTTCCTACGAGTTGGGTGCTAGCCCTGCAGGGCGCATGCGTTGAGGTAGGCCGGACGTACCTTGGCTTAGGTAACAAATATATTGTAGCAAGAGGTCGACGCTCGGGTCAACGTACAGATGACGCGATCATTTTTATGTGTTACCAAGCGAATGATTCATCTTAAACCGTACACGAGTGACATACAATGCGTTCGGAATGTTCGCCGTTGTTAGCACCATGCGACTGAGTTTTGCAGTTTTAATACACACATACATTATATTCATCTATACTAAATAATATAAATATAAAGACTTTGTTTGAAAGCGCTAATCTCAGGAAGTACTGGTCCGATTTGAAAAATTCTCTCAGTATTAGTAAATTCCTTTAGCGAGGAAGGCTATATACTACTTTTTAACTGAACTGTGTTAAAGAAACAGATTCACGTAAACGAAGTTAGGGGCCATCCATAAAGTACGTCAGTCACACTTGTCGTCGAAATGTGACATTGTGTGACAAGGGGTGGGGGAGGGGTCCAAAACTTCGTGATGTCACATTTCTTAATCTATTTTAAACTAAATATTAAATTACGAACTTTGAAGTATTATCGAAAAAGTAAAAAAATATAATATGTGACGTCACACTAGGGAGGGGGATTGTTGTAGTGAGTACTTAAACGGGCAGCGTTCTGGATGAATACTGACGCCTATAAACATCAGAATAAACGTTATACTCTATATGTTGGTCTGCTTCTTCCGTCCTCCATGAGTCAGCGTCCTCCACCAGTCAACTCACACATCGCACTAAACACGACGACTGTTGCTTCACGCCGGTGTCGTGACTCGTGCGTGAGGTACCTACACGATCGTGCCAGCCCAATTGGGAATGATACAGCTTGGCTCTTTAGACATGAATTGAAAAAATAGCATAAGGGAGAAAACGAGCAATCTGAGATATTGACGTGACTACCGACGCTGTTAGACATCCTCATAGAGACTATATCAATGTGTTGCCCCCCCCCTTCCCCCTCCTCCTCCCTCCATCGACCAATTCCAGATATGACCAAATGAATACGAATGAGGTAGGTACATAACAATAGTTGATTTTATTATATCATAATTATTATATTATAATTGGCGTGACCGATGTGATCATCGATTGTTATTTATGTAATAAATGGATAATTGCCAGGCTTTATTGCGCAAGGCAGATGTGCTGTTGGATCATTGGATGGTGAGTGTCTACCGTCGATCTAACCATCAAAATCTGAACAACCACTATGGCTGCGCTCACAAATGAAAAACGCGACAGAAACTTCCTGACATTTGTACTTCACAAGCTTCCACTACGATGCTACCTCATCATCAGCTAGAGGACGTCCACAGCTGGTCACAGGCCTCCCCCATAGAGCACCAAAGGTCACGGGCACGAGGCACTAGCATCCTGCGGCTCCCCGCCACCTCAACCAAGTAAATGGACCGGTGGTATCTGGGCGTGAGGCTTTCGTCTTACAAATGACTTCGTAATTACTAAATAGGCATCAACCCGTATTTACAAGTACAAATAAAAACCAGTCTATTACACGAAGAATTCGAGCCAAGACAAATGGTCCCTAGTAAATCATGCAGGTCCGCGTTATAACACAAAACGTCAAGGGCCTTAATAAGATAATCTATCTCTTTCAATCACACCGGCAGACAGAGACAGATGGTAATGAAGCTCATCCACAAATGCATCCCCGTGGCCGCTCGATCACCGCCGCTTCCCCGATCGAAAACTGCTGCGGACTACGGAGCGACGTAACTATTTTAAATGGACCGTAGTAAATTGAACGTTTTCGATTATCATATTCATAAATATTAACATGATAGTTTGTTTTAGTTACTTTCACAGTACTATGTCTTACGGCATACTGTTGTGGGGAAACGCTGCGGACATAAACACTATTTTCGTGCTGCAGAAGCGAGCTATACGTGCAATTTACCAGTTAGCCTCTAATACATCACATAGGAATCAATTTAAGAACATCGGTATGCTGACTGTTTACTGCCAATACATTTTAGATATGTCTTGTATGTAAGAAAGAACATTAGTGAATTCAGAATGAAAAATCATAATCATAACAGGAATACGTGAAACAGGAATAAATTAGATATACCATTTCATAGACTTAGTAAAGTAAAGAATTTCTGTCGTGGCAATGCGCCTCTACACTAGGATCCCAGAAAGAGTCCAAAAACTTTCGATTAATAAATTTAAAAAAGTTGTTAAAGAGCGTTTGTGTGGTAAGGCATACTATAATGTAACAGATTTTATGACAGATACCGCATCTTGGGATTAGTACCCTCCTCCCAGGCTGTTTCTGTACCGTAATTATTGTAAATATATGTACCGTGATTTCATAAATTGTTCATCATTTATAATATGCAAATGTATTTGTATTTTTATATTTTTTTACTTTTATATCTCATCACATCATGAGGCCCGTTGAGTTTCGCCGGTTCTTCTCAAGACAGAGCTAGGGTTGAACCGGTGGTAGATTTAATTGTTGACGTTCTAAAAGTAATTTCTGTAATTATATTTGGGATAAAAACATTTTTATTTTCATTTGATAATTATGTGGAGTATCTTAACTAACGGGAACTTATTATATTTCTGGAGTTTACTCCTGAAATAATATTCATTGTAAGATGTATAAAATTGACTGGAATTATAGGTCAATAAATCGTAACATTTTTGGAAAGCTTTGTCTTTTAAATAAATGAGACGAATGTATTATTAAGTTTGATTGAATTAAAGTGCGTCTGTCAGGTAATGTGATACTTCAGGACTACTTCACGCCTGATCCTCTACCTCTTAATTAAACCAGCGTTCGGCAACCCGCGGCCCGCCGACGTCCTACTTGCGGCCCGCGAAGGTCTTGTAAATAAGTTATTGGGGAGGAAAGGCCAAACTAAAAAAAAAGGTAAATTGTGCTTCTATTGTGAATATCACAAGTGCCACGTTTAGTTTATTTTTCCTCCTTGCGGCCTTTGTCTGCCAAAACGTTTCCGACCGCTGTCTTAAACATTTTCTAGACGTACCTACGAGTAGTTAGCTAATGGTATAAGATCACTTGGTGTCAATCCAGTGATCGCTATTATACGTATAAATTCGAATGCGTTTATACAGAGTTTACTATTACTAAATAATACTCATTGCATAATTTTCACCATCTCTCAGCGACATATTCATCTTGGCAGCATTTTAACGTCGCGCGTCGTCAAATCGTATATTGTTCGTTCGTTAGTAATCTCTTTTGGCAACTGATGATGATAACTGATGGACGAAATAATGAATGCTATCAATTGCAGTTGCAACAGGGCAGTAAGACCACGAAAGTGCCAATTTGTACATTCGCGCATGCGTTACCATTTGAAGTGATGGCTATATTCACACAGTTCGTAGGTTTCGAAATGTTGCCAGGAGAGAAATACATCTGTATATCCTCTATTGTGCCGGTAGTAGCTGTCCTGAGTTGTACTGCGCTTCTGTACTACATAGTAGTATAGCTGAAGCAACAGATGATGAAGAAAGACGCTGCCAATATGTCTCCGTACGGCAATTGCAAAATGGCATTTTATACGCCTGTAACAGTCCTTCCGTTTAGTGTTGTGTTTCACACCGCACAAGTATCGATGTCGGTAACGCGATCGCTTGCATCATCGAGTATCGGTTGCGAGGATGTCGAGGTTAGCTAGCTTTAGGTTCAGGGAACCTAGTGGCCTCGATTCTGAAGCAATTTATGGTCCGGTTAAAATACTAGGAACAGAAGAAAGTTGGCCATTTGACTGGCTCCATGTCTTTACTGAGAACATTTAGAATTATGTAATAAAACGTACCAGCGAAATACTATAACATTCTATGTTCAATATAAAGGTAAATAAATAACAGATAAAGGTTTAACCTATATCAGCAGCAGTTCCATTTATGAGCTACCATCGTGTTTTAAATCGATTTATAGTAATAGGAAGACTTGTCATTAAATACTAGGTATATAACTAGTATTTTTTAATGACAGGTCCATATGAAATAGGTAGTTGTCACTATATTTATCAGGTGTGTATTCAATATACTTCCTCTTTAAGGAGGGTCCTAACAAATCTGACCACGAATCCTCCGGCAACGTGAAATGTCTGTGGGCATCAGAAGTCATTCATCATTGTTATTGGCGGACGCCGTGTACTGTGACATAACAATGATGTTAATAACGACCGAATGTTATAATCGCCATAATAAACTGCGCAAAAAAATTCAAATTGGCTGACACAAGCGCGTTTCGCAAATTACGAGCTTTGTGTCAAGCTAACACGTGTAAAGCGATAAAACGTATCACAGCATCGCCACGGCCACAGTACCCACAGGCGTCCACACCGTAATTTATTACGAGGTACCCGAGCCGTCAGCTTAGGTGTACATAATATACAACCCTATAAAAATTAAAACCCTTAGGCTGTAAAAAATATCGTGTTCCGGCGTGTGCATAATGAAGAGACGGGTGTAAAACTTATAGTTTATGTTAGGTTAAAATTAGAACGTTTGTTTGTTCCTAGCAACTGGGCTGATCTGGACGGAATTTTAGATTTTGAAAATTTAAATCGTATAAAAATATTTTATAAACGTAGGTATTATAAAATACGTACATTGAAATAACAGGTTTGGGGTATTACAATAATTTACTAAAACGTTCTCAAAAATAAATACAAATTTTGTTTTTAACAACATTACATTACAAATATTAATGGACTGGGCTAATCTCTGGTTTAATGGCCTGAAAATATTACAAAACTTTTGCAGTTCGTTATGAATACATATTTCGTGAATTCCCAATGTGTGTATGTGTAGGCATCGACATAAATGATTTAATACTCAATTAGTACGCGTATTATAGACTATCGACAATTTTTACTATCGATACTAGACATCGTTCCTCCCTAATATCAATTAAGATAAAAAGGTCAATGCACGGCAATGCCAAGCCATCGATTTGTTTGGCACTTTGGCATGCAGTTTCTGTAAAGTCCTTCATTTAAAATTGCTGGGTTTACTGATTTTAGATATATAGCGAAAGACAAGCTAGTTATTTAACTTCTTTTTGACACACTCAGAGAAAGAGACAGCAGATGGTCTAACAAATTAGCAACGCTATTGAATGAAAGTTGCTTTTGGGAAGAAGTGCTGATAGATCATTACGTTAATGAGAAGAATCCGTGCAGTAGTCAGGCAGGGGTAAATGGTAGTGGTTATGCCTTGCTTAAGTCCTCTTCTCCAATAGGCAACCAGAAACTCACAAATCGCGACCACACAACTGTCACTTTACTTTATGTGAGCGAGAGGTACCTCTGCGCTCATGCTGCCCGATTCAGCTTCAATGTAATCTGCCTCCTGCAGTTTAAAGTACACAAATACGGATACAGATGATAGCAAGACCCAAGTACGATACGTGAAGAGCCACGGTGCTAATTGCCTCCGATATTGCAACTAAGGCCCGTTATTAAATGGGCGGTTCTTAGAGGAGAAACGGGGTCAAAGGTCAGTCATCTTGCATTTTCATTTTGTTTCCAGCAATACAAAATTTAACATGACAAAAGAATAAAATGAGAATCGAGTCGCTTTGTGTCTGCGGTAATTCAATTTTGTTCCGCGAACAACATTACTCGAAACGTTATTAAAAATTAAAATTGAATTAAAATATACAAAGAGTTACTTATTGAGAACGGTAAGGTATTGCTTCCCGGGACAATTATTTGAGACTAGACGTTACTCCCGACTTCGCTTCGGAAATTGAAAATTGTTGAGTATTTTTCGCGTTAGATGTACAGTTTCCCTACTACCTATTTTGCACCCAAGCTTTATTATAATAACAGTTGCACTATAAATTACATACAATACTTTTAAATTACACAAGAGAGTTCTCATTCGTTACGCCGCAGCCATTTTATTAGCTTCAATCTAAAACCATGAGTTCTACTGTCATACTATGACTGTCAATAATTATCTTCTGACTACTGTGCTAATATGAACCGTGCTAAGTTACTATCTCCATTTAGATTGAGGCTAATTAAAACAAAAACAAGTGTTTACATACAATACAACCCACAACACACAAGTCCTCGTATTCATTTGATGGAATCACCGAGGTCGGAGCCCGATTCCATTGTGTAAACCGTATTTAACGAATAAAAATGCAACCCAGACATCGGAACGCGAACACTTCCCGTGAAAGGCACCGGAATAAACGCGATACTAAACAGCGTACACTCAAAGTATTCAAAATGTAACAAGTAGTATTGAGTTTTATATAAGAGGGGACG
>LUGF01023596.1:268821-285696 GCA_001625245.1 Calycopis cecrops
CGAATTAAAAGTAAGTAGATGACAAAAAAAATTATCGTCACGACGGAAGAAACAGCTGGTATCGCGCTGATATAGTAAGTTTTTATTTTCTGAATTATTACTCTTTGATATACCTAAGTAATAAATATTGTTATATTCAAAAACGTAATTATTTATACCGATTTTTGACCATAAGGCTAGAACTGATTTTTTTCTACATAAATCATTATTTTTGATAGCTAAATTGTACCACTGTGTTATGATAAATATATAGCAACGTTTGCTAAATAAAAACGAAGACATAATCTATGGACATAATTTTGCTAAAAACAATTTATTTAGTTTAGAAAAATTAAAATAGACTATTAAGTACTTGATTCTTACTTAAATTGCAAAAATGATGAGCACATTTAAGTGATAAATGGAATCCCGATTACCTTGAACTGTCACGTATTTATCAAAGCGTGTAATGAGAACGTAATTTGGTTTGCACAGGCAAGCACTTTTTAGATTTAGTATAAAATGCTCACGTTATCACAGTTTCAGCAAAAATATTTATAACATCGTCCACATGTTTATTCATTTATTCATACGACCTCATTATCCACTTTTCATAAACATTCTTTGCATTTATGACTTTTAAGTTATTCGTACAGTATTAAATTTTCTTGACGGGTCGATTAGGTAAGCATTTTTCAATTTCTTTTGTATTACGTAAACCAGGTTATTAGCATAACTTTATAATATAATTTTCGTTCGAATAAACGAACTTTAACGGTATTTGTTACTAAAATCCTTTTCGTGTACAACAGACTGTTATCTGTTATTTTTTTATAACATCGATACTAATGTCCCATCACTTACAATGCTTTATGGCGATATTAAACTAGTCTAGTCGCTCCATAGATAACACAGCGTTCATTTATACAAGGAGAAGGAAATATAAATTAATTATACTTTTTTGTATAATGTATTCTATAAATGTAAACTCTCTATTGTAGGTTCATTGAAAGATGTCTGTTAAAAAGTAAATAGTTACATAATTACTTCTTCACATAGGCTTCTTTTTCAATTCCGACGTTTAATTTTGGCTCAAATATTCACGATACTGTACTAAGAATTATTTGTTTGTTTTCGTTTGTTCAAAATTCGCTTTGCAAGTACTTTAATAGAATTATTCAAAAAAATTAAAAAAAAAACAAATATCTTACGACCTAGAAAAAGTAATGTCAAATTCCTGTATTTTTTGTAGTCAAACAGGTCCTAAAAATAAAGTAACATTTCAAGTGAAGTTTTTAACGTAAATTAATAATAATTAATGAAAAATAAGAGCAAATGGATAATATGTTAATTTTTTTTGGGTGGCGTTGGTGGTTGGATGGGTTTCGGCTCCATCATCAAACAGCCTACAGCCAGAACCTCCACAGGAGAAGGACGCTTCTAATTGGCACAATAAAACATTGTTTGAAAATGAAAAGCCTCTTTCATCGAGAATTCGCTATTAATTCAATAGATCCTTCCCTTTGATTATCTCCATGATAAAATGGTTAACTTTGGTTTCGTGGCGAGATTAATGGCCAACGTATATTAGATTCTTTTCTTTTTATATTCTTATAATAAGTTAAGAATAAAGCGTGAGTTATGTTTAAGGGGAATTCTTTGAAAGTTTTTATTGGTAGGTACTTTCAATTGGTGACCTTTTCCAGAGCTTTGTACAATTGGCATTATATTAAACACATAAACTTTTTGAAAAACATTCATTATTTGAACGGTAAAAATAATAGATAAGTGGTCAGAAAAACTGATACAAGTACATACATAAAATGCTGCGTTTCTGATCCAGGTGCGTATACTGCGTCTTTCGTAGGTAATAATACCAATAGTAGGTATTAGGCTAGTTTTGTTTAGTAAATACAGAATGCTCTTTGCATATACAAACATGGTTTCGAAAAACATTACACGCTTGACGCATTTGAGTTAAATATTTTGCTATTCGACGAGGCAATTCAAGAAAAATTTAAAAATGGAAAGCAAATTTAAATCGAATTCTTATTGTAAATTTTTCAAAGACAGGTCATCTGCACCTCTAATTAAACATCATTTTCATTTTTTTATTACTGTTTTACAGAACATTTGCATAGACATTCTACAGATGCGTTCACCTCCTTCCTGCTCCTCCATAGGCCGCCGCCTACTTACACACCGCACGAAACGCGACAGCAGAGCAGCGTGGCACTACCTCTTACACGCTGCCACGTACGCGACCAGACGAACACGAACACATTTAGAATATTTACAACATGCGTGCCTCAACACAATCACCAACCGAAGCGCTGGAGAATTAACGACCTTATTGACGCAGGTGTACGAACGCTACATCGCTCCTCTGGAGTAGATCCGTTGGCGATCGCATCGTATTTACGATCTAGACTATGTGCTATTTCTTGCATTTTGGACCAGAACTTCTATTTATTTTCCTCCGTAGGTATATCTATGGGTGAATGTAGATTTCTGTTCCTTACTGCTCCCAGAACTTCTTGACACATTTTAACGTATGATGGATCGCCAGATCGTTGTCGTACGATTCGTCTTAATAATGCGAGTGACAGTGTGTCATTGTGACCATAAGCGAGGAGTAAAGTTGTTCACAATAATACTATTTGTTACATAATCGCAAGCTATCGCAATGGTTCCGTAGCTTCTTCGCCCCCTTATACCATAAAATCGTTTCGTTTACAGCAGCCATAGCAGTTACAGTTTTTTTTATAGTATAAAGGCAAACGGTAGGAGCCATTTTCATGACTACCGACGCCCATAGACATCCGTATAGTTTATACAGATGCGTTGCTTTCCTTCCTCCTCCCACCTCCATGGGCCACTGGCAACTTCCCATCTTACTAACTTTAAACGATAACTAACTTATAAGCTGTCTTATGTTAAATTATTGCTAAGAGAAAAACTTCACCGCCCGCTCGAGACACTGTTAAATCCCCAGACGTGATAAAACACATTATCAACTTTTTATTAGTTCGGTAATTCAAAAGGAATTGAAGCAGTGGCGTATTAAATAACCTTGGGAAAATAACAAAGATTTATGTCAAACTTACTAACCGTCAGGACAAAGCTTTATATTTATATGTGGCGCGTCGAGCAAAAAAGAGGCCTATGTTATTGACGACACGGTTGAATTCAGAATATATTTAGCATAGTTTTAGGGGCTCATTTCGAACCACCTGTGGTGAGCCTTTGAGCACTTTCTTTACTTTTTACTATAAAATGCGACCTTTGTAGGTTCAATATAGAAGCGATTTTATGACTCCTTACTAAAATACGTGGTTCGAATGAAAATGATGAAATTCGTTACTATGGAGGCTTAATAGCAACTTCTTTTGCTTATAAACTCTGAATGAAATTGCGTGGCTTTCATGTTTTTACTGCCAGGAGTTATTTGATGGTTTTGTCTGGTTAAAATTTTTAGCTGAAGTTACATACACGGGAGTAAAGATCAGTTTCGCTTACTACCCACTTGTGTAGTCTGTGCTTGTATAGGTTTCTTTAATTATAATATATGTGGACAAACGAGCAGTCGGAACCATTTACATGACTACCGACGCACATAGACATCCGCACAAAGGATAATACAGATGCATTGGCCTCCATCCACCTTCCCACATGCTAGCGCCTGTGTTTCCAGAGTGTCAGACAAAGTCGTCAGCTTGACAGATGATATCACGACATTAAATACTTTTCATTCCAAGCAATAAATATCAGTATCTGAAATCCTTTTATATGAAATGCAATGTGTCTCAGTAAAATATTAAATACCGAATGTCATGTCAAACCTTTTTAAATGGACGTTGAGAACCGTCGTACCGCCATATTAGCTTTCAGCTAGCAGACATAGCTAAAATAGCAGTGTAAAGATTTGAAATTGTACGTCGACTTCAGAAAGGGACTGCAATGTCTGCCGCCGACAAATTGCGATGAGGTCCATATTGTAGCCTTTATGAAGAAGCGTATCTATTTATAAATGAATTTGTAAGAGGCATTACCGCATAGCCAAATCATGGAGACCTTTGGATCTTTTGTGGTGTCTCATTGTGGGATAAGGTTAAAGAAGACAGACAACCTCTGGTTGGGTGATCATTTCTGGGTTTCAGTAGACAATAAAAGTTGCACTCTTATAATAAATAAAACATCACCTACATTAATGATATATTTGTCATTATAAAACCCACACACGTGAAATGCTTGATTAAACTGCTTTTAAAAGCAATGAATATTAAAATGTCAACAGAATCTAAATCCGGGCTCTTGGCAAACTCCAACTGGAAATTTTAATCGCGAGTCAACTATATTCAAAGGCGTAGAGGCAGTTCATCAAGCACTTGATGCGTCAAACTTCGTCTCAATGTGTAATATGCTAATTCCCGTCTTAATCCCGAATATTTGGGAGTGTACTTGAAACTCATCTGAATAATTTACATATGGGAAGTTTAAAATATTCCATTTATTCAAATTATGTAATAATTTATAAGGGTGTAAAGGTCCTGCAACGCTCCAGTGAAGAAGTTATTTTGCCTAATAAATCGGCAGAAGTTGTAAAGTTCATTTTTAGTGAATGCAAAAGTGACTTAACGACGACAGTAAAGTAAGAGCCGGACTAACAGATTTAGCATGCCATGAGAATACTATGCTAGTCTGTGGTTGCTTAACTTAGCTGATCCAGTATGAATACACCTTTAGTTGTATAATACTGTGCTCTACGCGTACTAGTAGCTGCTAATGAAATTTATTCGCTTTGCTTTTCCTCAAGTGGGTACGCAAAACTGTATACCTCTCTCTTACACGACACCGGCGCAAAGTGACAATGAGTAGCTTTTCGTGCGGTGTGCAAGTAGCCGGTTGCCCATTGAGGGAGGAGGAGAAGGCAACGCATCTGTATCATGGATGCGGTTGTCTATAATCGTCGGCAGTCATGAAAATGGCGCCTATTGCTCATTTGATACCTTATACCATAAAACCTGTTTTTGCAAAAAATTTGCATGTCTATGCATTAGTTTGTTTGCTCATAGACATAAATCTATGTTCAACATTCGACGAATGACGAAGATAATCCGACTCAGCACTGAAAAGTGTCAGGAGTCTAGAAAATTTGTCTTACTCCGTCAGTACGGGCGCTAGTCGTCCCCCTCAGGAGCGCCATTCATCACTTTGCATGCATACGAGTAGGTGCGGGTGAAGTTGCCAAAATCTAGCTTTCAATGAATAATAGACTTATTTAACTGCAGGAACTTTGTGAGTGCAGATTTATAGGACGATATCGATCTGCCGGCTCGACATGCTCTGCAAAATCTGAAGTAATCTGATTCTAAACGTTGGTGGACTTTTTTTTTAAGTATAAGGGAACAAACGTGCAGTCGGACATCCGCAGAGGTTGTACATATGCGTTGCCCTCCTTCTTCTCCCTTTACGGGCCACCGGCTACTTACACACCGTACGAAACGCGACAGCACAGCTGTCACTTTACGCCGGTTTCATCTTAGCGAGAGTAACCTCCCCGGTCGTGACGGCCCAATTCGGCTGCATTTTATGCATGCATATTTTACATATAAGAAATCTGGATATTAAACTAAATAACTACGCACCGTTATTATCGCCGTACAATCTACAATTGTTTGGGCAGTTCAGCAATGATCAGATTGTAGACGTATATCTTAGAAGAGGCGAGTTTCGTAAGTCAATATCTACTGAACCAACGACGTGGGTTTGATGGACAGTGCGTAAAGAATTGTAAAGCAGACAATGGATAAGTGAAGGTTAACAGTAACAAAATACACTAAATATAAGTAAAATGTTAGTAGCAGAGAATTGTCCGTGTGTTCAGTTGAAAAACCTTAAAAAGGGAATATAATATTGATATCTATACTAATAATATAGTTTTTTGTTTGAACGCGCTAATCTCTGAAACTACTGGTCCCATTTGAATTTTTTTTTTTAGTATTAGTTAGTCCATTTAGCAAGGAAGGGTAGCTTTTTAACTGACCGTGGTAAATAACGCAATTACGTAAACGGAATTACGGGCGTTTGCATGTATAAAATAAAAAAAAAGAATAGCACATTCTTTAGAAACCTTAACTTTAGAAGGCTCTTTTCAGAAGCGACCGGATAAAAAAGATTTTAAAAAATCAGGTTTCGTTCGGTATGTGAGTTTCCAATGGCTCATTGAAGCGGAAGGAGGGGAAGCAGGACAACGCAACTGCATAGCATTTAGGTGGATGTTTATTGGCGTCGATAGTCATCGAAATATTCGACGGTTCGTTTGCCCCTGGAATAAAAAAAGTGATGATGATAAGAGAAATGACAATAATCCGTAGCTCAAGAACCCCGGATTTATTCCCGCGAATTTTTTAATTAAATGATAGCTGCAGGTATTTGTCGGGTCCATTAATTTAATGGACGAACGAGTGCGAACCTTTTATAAGTTAAGGGACTTACGCGAATTTTTGACTCCCCAAAACGAGCAAGGTCACAAGGAGTGCCCAAAATGGATTCCCGTAGAATGAGATTAAAAATACTTAATCTTATTTGCGCGTACCTACTTGAAATTTTACGTTTATTTTAATTTTTGAAATAATATAACTGTGAAGTTTTAGTTGTATTAAAAAACTACTAAATCTATTGGCAATACGAGTAATGTAATTCCAGAAAAAAATGGTTTCCTTAAGACTATCATTATATAATGTATTCATTACTCATTGTCTCGTTAGAATCGTAATCACGTATCTACACACATTCAACGGTTTTAATTTTTAATTATCAATTTACATAATTTCCACGTGTAAAACCTTCAAGTTAAAGTCGCGGCCGCTGGCGTAACCAACAATTTTAACATTATACGCTATCAACTTATATTTTTTGCAATAGGTTCAAATGTCATTATAATCGTTATCATACTAACTTCACTGAGAGGTAATGCCACGCGCATGCAGCCGAATTGGGCTCGACCGGGGCACCTCTCACTTATACGATACCGGCTGAGTGCGTTTCGTCCGGTGTGAGTAGCCGGTGGCCCATGGAGGGGGGGAGAAAGAAGGGCAACGCATCAGTATAGCCTTTATGCGAATGTATATCGGCGTCGGTAGTCACGAAAATGGCTCTGACTGCTCGTTTGCCTCCTTATACTTGAAAAAACCGGCCAAGTGCGAGTCGGACTCGCGCACGAAGGATTCCGTACCATTATCTACGATAACGGGAGCTTATCTTTTGTATGGGGGCCCCCTTAAATATTCATATTATTAAATTTTTTAGTATTTGCTGTTATAGCGGCAACAGAAATACACCATCTGTGAAAATTTCAACTGTCTAACTATCATAGTTCATGAGATACAGCCTGGTGACAGACGGACGAACGGACGGACGGACATCGGAGCCTTAGTAATAGGGTCCCGTTTTTACCCTTTGGGTACGGAACTCTAAAAAAAGGGTCATGCTGAATTGCAGCCGACTTAAGTCGACAGGACCGGGAAGTATTATCTGATGCCACCGTAGTTGCAGCTATGTCGTAAGTCGTGGTTTGTGAGTTTCAGATAGCCCATTGGAGAAGAGGAAGGAAGGCTTCTGCACAACTACAAATATGTCTATAGGCATTGACGTCTCGAGTCGTCAATAATATATTGCATCCTACTGCAACATTGCCCAGTTGTACTATATAAAAAGAAATATACTTAACTCCTTTAGTTTTAGTTGGATATACCTACACAAACATCAATCATGGAAGATTTCGCGTCTATAATACTATTATGATTGGATATATGGTAAAATATATGTTTTACGTATTTCTGTTGCAGGTAATGCAACGTATAGCGATTACAGAATGGAGTCATGGCCGGTGAAGTAATATCAATTAGATGTGGCAATGCCTGCTCTGCGGTATTGTAGTCTCTGCGGAGGGGAACAATATGCGCCATGGTGGAGTTATGAGGCATCAACTTCGAGACTGTGCTAATGGATTATGGAAAGTAACATTTATTGGTTAGCTTTTTATAGTTTATGGCCGCAAACGAGTGTTATGAGGCTTTTCATGACTACCGACGCCCGCAGACATCAGCGTTATTGTTATGCTGATGGAAGGCTCCCCCCCACCTCCCCTCCAATGAGCTGGAAACTCCCAAACCGGGCGCAAGCACAAAGCAATAAGCGTAGCTGTCACTAAATACGGCGTAAAGTGACAGCTATGTTGTTGCGTTTCGTGAGGTGTGTAAGTAGCCGGTGGCCCATGGAGGTAGGAGGATCTCAAATACCTAATGTTAATATATGATGCTAATTGTAAATTTATTTATGTTGCCCCTTGTAAAGCTAATTTCTATTAATATTATAAAGTGATTAATGTTTCTAACAGTGTTTCGTTATAGGAGTCGATTTTCGGAAATAATGATAACGATCATCAAAATTCTTTCACTAACCGAAGGCTGTACAATTCAGTAGTCTAGATCTAAAGTCAGGCTACAGTTTATTATATCTAACACATTTTATCCTTAACTCCCAACGACATGGGGACTGGCGGTTAGTAATATAAGAATACCTGTTGATATCCAGGTTTGTTAATTGTTTACGATTAATCCCGATCTCTCCAAGTACGTTTCTTATCCGAAATTACTTATATAATATCATTCAATCATTGCATGTCTCTATTTTGTCCAAATGATTTGAATTTAAGAATTAGATTCTCGAATTACCAGAGACAACGGGGCGTTATCGTGAAACAGCGTTAAGTGCTTCGAAAATGGGACATGTCATTTGAGACTTGAAGTATTGTTGTT
The DNA here is from genome assembly GCA_001625245.1 of Calycopis cecrops. Classification (NCBI taxonomy): domain Eukaryota; kingdom Metazoa; phylum Arthropoda; class Insecta; order Lepidoptera; family Lycaenidae; genus Calycopis; species Calycopis cecrops. The sequence goes on from LUGF01023596.1 coordinate 277,623, forward strand.
TTAATGGTGTTGCCGAGCCTTACGCAAATGTCTATCGTTAGGCTTATTCCAATTAACTTAAATATTTCCCGAGCTTAATGTTAACTCCCTGATATATTACGAGTTCTTGTCGCAATTATTCTGATTTTTTTGGAACGTAATAGAATATTGCATAGAAGTTAATCTCCGGGACATTAAATTATATGCAACACTTTGAGATCTACGTCGTTTTTATTTTTTACGTCAAATGACTAATGTTTTATAGGTCATTTAATGTCAGTAATACATACTTATCAGAGGTTAATGTTTATTATAAAGTGGTATTGGGATGTTAATAATTGTTAGTGTCGTTTTATTGTATTACACTTATATTTAAATACGAATTAAATTGAAACATTTAACCCCATTGAATTCGATCCTGGTATTGCTACACGAAATATATATTACACGGGGAATATTTTTAAAATTTCAACACTACGTACGCCGAAATTTCCGTAATCCGCAAAAAATCTGATCGAAATGTAAGGATTCAATTCCGGAAAGGTTATTTATATTGTATGCTACAACGTTCGGGGATGTTTAACAGTTTTCACATCCGGAAAAGCTTCAACATGTTTATATTTCAGTAAGCAGGAAAATTAAAACGGTCTTAATCGCATACGTAGTTTATTTTCCATAACGTGTTTTTAATATTTTTATTTTAATCTGGTTTAAAGTAAATTCAATCATTCGTTTACGTAAAAAATGAAATGGTACCTGTATTTTTTTTTTTATTTTATAAAATTGATTACAATATATATGAAGTATTCATAGTATTCCTTCATGATGAATGAAAGTAGTCAGATTGTAGTACACCTAAGTATTTATTTATTCCCCTTTTCGTATAAAGCTTTCGGCTTATGAAACTCAATTGGTTTTACGTTTAAGTACATACAGTTTGTTTAACACGAGATTCTGATTGGCGTTCAAATTTTGATTGAAGTTTCATTGATTGGAGATTTACATGATAAATGCGGATGTTTGTGTACGGGCAATGAAAAATGTTTTTAAACGGGGATTATCGGATACCTCCTCCTTTCGAATGTTGTGGCAATTTAAGACTAATTGGAAAACCTAAAATGAAATACTTGAAATATTTAGTGATAGATGACGACAAGTACTTTAAAATTACGTATGGTTTCCTTTGCTCTAAAGTCTAATGAATTAAAATTATCTTTGTCCTAATATGCAACACCAATACCAATATTCATACTAATTACAATTTTAAGCCAAGTCTTCTTCTTCTTCTTCTTCTTATGTCAAGAATCTATGCAGCTAACTTAGGTTAGGTTGCAGTATGAATTTCGTAAGACACGACCGGGATGGTACCTCTCGCTTACACAAGACCTTACACAGCGTGAAGCGATGGCTATATTAGCTGTCACTTCTCGTTGTAGAGATATATATATCTAAAAAAACATTTTAACAGTTGAGCATTTAGTAAGCAATGTAATCTTTCCTTAAATTATGTAAAATAACTTTGACAGAACATTCAGAATATCTTTTGCTTAAGGAAAAGCTTTTTGTGTCGTATTTATTCATTGCATCCAATTTGGACACCGATGTGGGATGAGGCTTTGTTCGAAGCTACACTTACAGGTTCGCGAGCTTCTGTGTTATGTTTGTGACAGCTTATTTAACTTACAAAAGTACAAAACTATGTCAACACAAAATCTATTTATTAAACCCAAGTCTATGTAATACTACGGTAATAATTTGACTATTACATTAAATTTGAACTAGTATGAATGTGGCTAAGATAGGACTCTATAACTTATGCAAATGCGAAAATTTGTTTGTTAGTTTAGGGACTAAACTTTAGACTTTCACACTTAAGTGGCTGAAACATAAATTTATAATTAAAATATCATAATTAGGGTTCCGTGTCTCAAAGAGAAAAAACGGAACCCTTATAGGATCGCTTTGTTGTCCGTCTGTCTGTACGTCTGTCAAGACCTTTTTCTCTAAAACGCGTAAAGGGATTAAGCTGAATTTCTGTCAAATACAGAGGTCAGTTACGTCTTGATGCTTTGAAAAAATCACACTTCTAAGTTAACGCAATAAAAAGTTATAACCATTTATGCACAAATTTTGTATGAAAACGCCCTTTTTCGAAAATCTATAGGGTACTTCCCGTTGAGCTAGAATTTTGAAATTTGGCAAGAAGTAAGACCTTACAGTATACTTATAGGAATAAATCCAAAAATTGGTAAATAAAATTTATATTACTGGAAAAATCATAACCAACTTATGCATGTAGTTCGTTTCATACTAAATGTATGCAAGCACCCGCATATATAAGTTTGTCAACTTGTCGCAGGGAAGTGTAATTTTCTCAACTTCTATTACTTTTGCTCATACCTCCCGTTCCTACGGAACCCTCGGTGTGTGAGTCCGACTCGCACTTGGCCTGGTTTTTTTTTTATAGAGATAGATAGACAGACACCTGAGATGATCATGTGATATTTTTAAACGAATAATTCAAGCACGAAAAACCGTGTAATGTTTTTCTATAACGCGCGCAAGGTCCCAAGAGGAAAGCTAGAAATTAATTTAATATAACTATCATCATAATCAAACCTTTGTAAGCCCTAATTAGTTTTCATAGATAGAAAATAAAGATTAAAATAATAAATACATTTCACCGTCACGAGTACTACAATTCCAAGACTAATTACAATAACTTATGCTACCTCTATATTTAATATTACATTAATACGAATCGAGTCGACGAGAATATAATAATGGTTTACAAGTTACGAAATAATAGATTGTTGTTAGAAGCTATCTTGCGAGGCCACTCATAACATTACTGTACTTCTTTGGCATTCATATTACATTCATTTTGTGAGCTTTATGTAAAATATATGCTAAAAGTGTGTATGTAGAATTTGAAAGCTTTTTTTTGTCTATTTTTGCTTTGTATTGGAGATAATATTATTTTAGGCTAATAAAAAAAAATTAGCCGAATGGATTTACGCTGTATAGCAAGTTTAGATGTAGGTACATATTTTTATTTAATATCATAATCTACTACTAAGTTAGAAATGTTGGTAGTTTTGGTTCTAAGGTAAGTTTTCTCATAGTATAGTCATATACCTACATTATAACCACAAAGCGAAACAAAATTACCGATTCGAGCGAATTTTACCTCAGAAGAAAGAAAGATAGCAAGATTTAGGCGCAAAACTAACAGCTGTGCTGTCGCGTTTCGTGTGGTAAGTAGTCGATTTTCCGTGGAGGGGGAGAGGTAAGGAGGGGCAATGCATCTGTATAACCATTATGCGGATATCTATGAGCGTAGTTAGTCCTGAAAATGGACTTTCTCTCTCTCGTTTTCCCTATCATACTTACTATAAAAAAGTAGTATAAAATTAAACGTCATATTGGAGGCATTAGAGGCAAATATTAATAAAGTGAAAATGATGCCGACTAATTATCCATCAGTAAATAACCATTATATACTCAACTCCCCCGTTTTCACTCAGCCTGTTAACTCCGAGCGGAAATAACCTGGCTTACCCTTGACAGCTTCGAGTTGAAATCAAGATCGGAACGTAGCCGGATAGCGTCAAATTCCTACGCGATAACAACGCCATTTCGAATAAAGATAGAGCCGTGGACTGGACAATTTTAGAAGTTTTGTTTTACTATATATTTACAAGATAGCTGTGCCCGAGGCTCCGCCCGCGTGGAACTCGATTTGTAAGGTAATTTTTCTAGCAGTTTTTTTTTGAATATTTTTTTGTACAAACTTTTGACCCTCTTTAGCTTTATTATATGTATATATACGTAGGATGACGTTAAATATAAAAAGTTATGTAATCCTAGGTTTGAATAAAAATTCTTCAGCCAAAGGGCGAAATACGTAAATTGTTTGGAGTTTGTCTGATCATTGAAGTCAAACCTGAGGTTTGACGAGTCTAACCTAAGAGTGACGGAGCTTCGACTTTGCCTATAACATGAACACTGATATTCAGCCTTACATGGTAAGTAATAAAGTTAGGAATCGTGCGACGATGGAGTGAAACTGTAAATCAAATAAAATGTTTTTCAATCCAACTTGGTCCCCTGCCAATTGCCTCTACTCCGGTGTCTCCAGGATCGTCAGTGACCACCACTTGTGAACCATTTATACCACAGGTTCCCAAACTTTTTCGTCTAACGCCCACTTTGAAAATCAGTTACTTCGTATCGCCCCCTTATTAGTTATTACACCTTGATATTCAAAGACAATTATGCCGTTTCTGGCCCCTTACCGCCCCCCTCTGAGCATCTAGTGCCCACAAGGGGGCGTTATCGCCCACTTTGGGAAAGACTGATTTATACAATAGCAAGAAGCCTGAGAAAAATGCTAAAACTATTTTGTGACCCGCAAGGAATTAAGTGTGACGAGAATATGAGGTGCAGGAAGTATTCCAGGTTAAGTTTATTATAGTAAGAAATGCACAATTTCTTACAAAATTATTTTTTGTTAAAGCGCTGAGAAAGTTCATTATTTACGTTAATGACTTTATTGTGTATCGGTCATGTCTACATAGTAAAATAGAACAAAGCAACCAACAAAAAAAAGAACACGGGAATATCGTAAACATTATAAATGATCTAAATAGTTCGGATCGACAGCAGGCACAAAGAAAGACAATGTATTGAGTCACGTTAAGTAATTCGGTACAATATGATTTATGATTTTTACACAAGGAAATTTATTGTGGAGGGAAATAATGAGAACACAAACAATATCCTGAAATAAAACGAAGCCGAATGCGACACGAATATAATAAAAAGCCTTTCTTTGTGTTTAAATACTAACAGGCCTAAAAGTTTTGGTTCTTTCCCTTTGTCGCAACACAAACATTGACTAGGCTTTGTGAGTTAATATTAGGCTTCTGTAATGTGTGTGTGTTCAATGAAGTTAATTACTGATCTGTTGCTACTCACAAATTGTTATCGATAACAAATAATTCGATTCTAAACACTGTATATGTACGCTTATTTTATTCTATCTTACCGTCTTTTGATTTTTTATCGATGTTTGTACTTAACTCTACCTATATAATATAACAGTGCCAAATTTTATGCAAGTCCGTTATGCGTGAAAGAGTAACAAAAATATATTTTTTATAAACTTTCATACTAATCATATTATAAGTTTTGTGATATATTAGATCCAAGTATGAGTGACTATAATTTTCTATTTCATTAGTTCAGACTTGTCTTTTAAATCAAGGTTGTCAACAGCTGTTAAATTCATCAACCAATTATTTTGTTAACTTCCGACTACCCACCAATCTGCGGATTCGTTAATTAACACAATGAAAATATATTAAATTTCCCGTCACCATTGTTCTCGATCATCTTTAAAGTACAAATGTTTAAAATTACAATAACAACAAGTTTTCAATTTGAATCACCATTGTTGAGAGAAATTCAACTGTTACAATTATTCAAACATCGCTGGTAGGGGGTTGAGATGTTTGTTTAGGATCAGATTGTGCGATTTACTTTGGTTTCGTTAATTTGCACCCTGGCACGTTGGCTTTAGGTTCATATTTGCGTTGCGTTCGCTCTCTTTACTAAGCATTTACTTATATTTATAATACAATCAAAAACCTTAATGAGATTATATAATTTTGAATGTGTTTTAAGTTGAGGCCTCGTTTTTAAATAACTTTATACTGTGAATTCATTTCTATATTACTGAAAACCTCGAGAAGTCTGTTGGTTTTGTTGGTTAGAAGCAGACTCAGATTATGAGAGTAACTTTTAATTAATAGAAGGTCTGGTAAGCTTTCCTCTGAACTAGTACCGACCAAGTGAAGGTGCATCTCCAACATTATCGTTCGATTTCAGGAATACGGTACTGAGGATTCCTGTGGCATATGCGGTGTGTCACAGCACAGTTTCACGGTAATACTAAAACTTTCATGTTCGGGAACTAATGTGGTGACGTCGTGGATATGTAAGTCCAAACTTTAAATTCGGTTAAAGGAAGTAGTAATTAAATAGACGTCGATCTAGGCTCTAAGTATTTCTGGATTGCAATGACGAAAGTATCTTCATATCAGTTAAATTTCGCATATTCGGGAAGTTATGAAGATATGTATTTGGCATTTGAGTGAATGTATTACATTTCTGTTTCCCTTAGCACAGTAGTTCCTAAAGTGTATGCTTTTTCATACAGTATAAGAGGACAAATGGACGGAGTCATTTTCACGTCCATAGACATCCGCTTATAGGCTATATAGATGCTTTGTCCTCCTTACTCTTCACCCCTAGATGGATCGTTCTCTACGCTTATCAATTTTCTCTTTATAGCTTATCAATCAAAAGTAAAGTTGATTTTTTGGATTATGTGTGTAGTTTCGTAATTTCTGTGTTTTTCTTTATGTTGGGGCATATTTCTTGTAGTAAGGGGTGCTTTAGCAAATACTAAACCAGTAAGTGGGCCTTTGAACTGAAAACGTTTGGGATTCCTGTCTTATTACATGTAGCCACAAAAGGAATATCTCTATAAAACCGCTTTAAGGGGAACTTTACTATGGACCACTTAAACAGTTACCTCCCCGACATTTCGGTCGCCTTACAGTGGTCATTGTTTTTTTTTTTTTTATGATATAGGAGGGCAAACGAGCAGCCGGAGCCATTTTCATGACTACCGACGCCCACAAACATCCGCATAGGGGCTATACAGATGCGCTGCCCTCCTTTCTCCTCCCACCTCCATGGGCCACCGGCTACTTACACACCGCACGAAACGAGACAGCACAGCTGTCACTTTACGCCAGTCTCGTGTAAGCGAGAGGTACCCTCCCGGTCGTGCCGGCCCAATTCAACTGCATGCAAGCATACAGTGTGGCACTACCTCTTACCAAAATTGTGTGCATTGTGAAAGGAAAACATGCCGTTTAAGTGATGAGTGGCAATTGCGATACTTTTTAAAATTTTTATAGTATTTATAAGGAGGCAAACGAGGAGTCCAGTCATTTTTATGACTACCGAAGCCCAGATACATTAGCAAAGAGGTAGTACAGATTCGTTGCCCGCCATTTTCATCCCCCCCTCTCCATGTGCTTGGCCACTGACGCCGCACAAAACGTGATAGCATAGCTTTCAGTTTACGCCGATAGCATACAGCGTACACCTCTTACTAAAGCTTTAGTATTAAGAAAGCAAACTATAGAAACACAGCCATACCATATACAGCATAAACTATATATGTATACTATACCCCATCCGGGTACGGATATCTTTATTGTGTAGATAGAGTAGTTTATAAGATAAAATATAACTTACGTTTCGATATCGTTTGCGGCGATATCTAAATCATGGTCTGCGGCCGAATCGCCTCATCCGTCAACAATATCTGCAACAAAATACAACGTTAGATGTTTTATTAAGTTATCTATACACAACTACTTTTCTTGTAGGCGAGTTCTTGTTGTTTCGAGTACACGCATAATAATTCTTGGACGTTTTGGGAACTTTGGTCCTACGGCTGAATATTAGCATTTAAAAAAAATATTATTAACGGGTTTAAAAAATGGCCAGCCATTTTTTTCAGCGAAGCGTAAAGATCTGGAATAAATAAATAAAAAGAAATATATTTTTGCAAAAAGGAATTTTGTTATTTTAGTCACAGACTTTTCAAACTAAGTAATGACGGCGTAGGTTTGTATGTATTCTGTTTGTACTAAGAATAAAAAGTAGTGTTTTTTTATTATTATTTTATTGTTATTTTAGTTTAGCTTTTCTGAGACTAGCCCCGGCTGTTTCTCTGCTTTATTAATATAAATAGAAGTTAAAGTTAGTCTAGATGCTAGGTCCCACGAATTAGGTTTTATAGCATACAGGGATAAACAAGGATTAACTATCGACGCTTATTAAACTTAAAACATTGTGCCAAGACGCTTCCATGGGCTATGGAAAGAAGGAGGGCAACGCATCTGTATACACTCTATGTGGGTGTCTACGGGTGTCGGTAGTCATCAAAATAATCGCACCTGCTCGTTTGCCCCCCCTATACAATTAAAAAAAAAGGATTATTTCAAATTTT
>LUGF01023596.1:285977-306638 GCA_001625245.1 Calycopis cecrops
TAGGGGGGGGGGGGGGGGGCAAACGAGCAGTCGGAGCCATTTNNNNCAAACGAGCAGTCGGAGCCATTTTCATGACTACCGACGCCCATTGACATCCATATAGATACTACACAGATGCGCATTGCGCTGCCCTCCTTTCTCCATCCACTTCTATAGGCCACCGGCTACTTACACACCGCACGAAACGCGACATCACAGCTGTCACTTCCCGCCGGTCTCGTGTAAGCGAGAGGTACCTCCCCGGTCGTGCCGGCCCAATCCGGCTGCATGCAAGCATGCAGTGTGGCACTACCTCTTACTAGACTAACTATATGTTACCATCGCAATATTTTACACGAGATAAGAAGCGCAGATATATCTAGAGAGGCTAGATATAGTCTCTCTAGATATAGCACATGGGCCACCATATGGGCCATTGAACAGATCTGAAGGTAAGGATTATAAGGTAAGTATTTTGCAGTAGGTAAAGTAAGGGCGTTAGGAAACTCTCACGTTCCTTACCTTCAGCTCTGTTTAATGGCTCATATGCTGTTAAGGGCTCGAACTGCTGGCAGAGCCTATGCCTACTACTGTCAATACGGAATCTGTAAAAAGACTTAAGGGATATTTCATCCTGTTCACCACGGGATCTCGAGTGAATACGCGGGGAGGAGCTAATAATCATAAGTATCTAGACAGAAAATACAGTACTTTAATGTAAAGGAAGGGCGTTAGGAAGGAAGCACTTACGTCCCTTCAGCTATTTAGTGGCCCATATGGTGCTTCAACTGCGGGCAGAGCCTGCTATAAACGCCTATTACTGTCAATAGACATTCCTCAAGCCTTTTTTATGTCGGGGTTAAAACTGAGCAGGTAGGAGCCCCTATCGGAATGTACGTCTTGAATTGATGAGTCACGTACCTCCCGAATGTTTGTCTCGACTATTGAAATATTTTTTTTTGGGAATAAAAAAATGGTCGTCGAGAAAAGAAAGGCATTTGACGATATATAAATATTTGGCGCTTTATTTTTGAGTTGACGTATGTGTACAATTTAGCCCTAAAATATTATAAAATATGTATGTTTCTTTGTTATTCTTAAGCCCAAAACAACGAAGCGGATTTGGATGAAATTTAACAGTCAATATCAGTACCTATATGTAGATAACAATTTGAAGTACCTAACACATTTTTACTTTGTAATCCGAAAAAATGCAATTCTCTTGTAATATACTTAATGCACAACTAGTTTGAATTAAATGATGTCTTAATATCTGCTTATGAGCATTTATGATCTTTTCAAAATTAATGCCTTATGTAAAACCCATAAACACATCCTTATATTTGTTATTACTTTTTATACCTACAGCACCCATATCTTATGATGAGTAGGTAATGTTAGCTGGTAGTACTATTTTACTTTACCTGTAATAATTAGTGATAATATTTTTTTTTATCAATAGTATACTCCCATTATTGTAGAATACAAAAATAAATTCGTTTAAGTATTTCATATTATAACATAATATGAATTTATTTTGTTGCTAACAACAAGCAATATCAGATAACTCAAATAGAAAACAATTATAACTGTGGTTCGTAAATTATAATTTGCAAATATTATTGAAAATTTTGTTAAATATATTGTGTACAAGCTAAAAATTAAAAGCTTTTTACCCGACATGTTTTTCATAGAAACCTAAAGGAAGAAACGAATAGACGGAGTCATTTTCGAACCTAACGACGCGCATAGATATCCGCATAAAGGTTATGCTGATGCCCTCTTTTCCCCTCCGCACGCACGAAACGCGATATCTCGAGTTTACGCCCGTATCGTGTAAGCGAGAGGCACCTCCCCGGTAGTGCCGTCCCAAATCGGCTGCATATTGCAACTATTTTTTATCGTCCTACCGAAACCGCAGACTAAGATGTAGCCGCAAGTTGTGGAAAATCTGGAAACAAAAGAACCTATATCGACACAAACTAGGTAGGTACATGACTACCCATCTACTACTTAACATGAAACTAATATTTGCCTTAGATAATCCATTATCTAATGACAATAATGTGCCTCAAGTGCACTTGTAGCAAAACTAGAAGTTGGAGCATATCACTGTACTTGTGGCGATAGGACTTGTATATGAACATGGCCGACGGTGCGACTTCAAATACAAGTTGTTCAGAGACAAGTGCACTCAAGAGTTTTACCAACCCATACTAGGCATGGAAAGATTCTCAGGTAGTTAGCGAAACAGTCCGGCGATGTAGAGAATATGGAGCTGGTTAATGACTTCCACATCTGATGCATCAAGGAACGCAGCGATATGACTCTCTAGGAATCATTGTTACATTGTAGCCGAAACAGAGTGGTTGTGCGGCGGTGCTATATAATAATAATAACTGTAGGTATATCACATTATGTTAGCCTAACCCCGTCCTAAGTTCTTACCGTAAGGACTTGTGTACTAGACAACGGAATTAATATATTTAATATGTTTTATAAATTTAATAAATGTTATATATTTAAGATTTTTATTATAGAATACATATAAATACATATATAAACATCCATGACCAAGACGGGATTCGAACCCGCGACCCCTGGCCCGAACACGCTCCGCTTATCTAAATCCTAACTGGTAACTATATCCTGCTTATGTTATGCAGGCGTAAATGGATCGTATGGCATATTACAAACTTATCTTGAAGATGCTTATAAGCTTTTGTCCAATAAGAATATATATCCAATAAGAAAAAGAGAATTAAAAGAAAGTATATATATTTAACGTATTTTATTCTATAGTTATAGATTTCTATCTCACGAAGCTCGATTTTTTAGATGTAAAGACGTATCGCAGCAATGAATTTATCACTACTCCACTGGAAAGTGAGTATTAGGTAACTCCGCCTCACCGTGACCCAATGACCATGAAAACTCAATATAATCTAATAATTCGAGCAATGTCAAACGCGGCCATTTTTAATTAACAAAATGTGGTCTAGTGTAGAGTGTACAGGCGAAAGGGAGGCCGAATCGCATTCTAATTCCAAAGTTCATTATCACCTACGCGAGGCCGGAGTCGGACACAATTGAGTTTCGCAAAGCCCACAGTTCAATCAATCAGCTTTGTTTCTCATAATTAGTGTGGAACTGATGAGCGCGCCACTCGTGACCGGGTGATGAAATCGAGTGAGATGTTGTCATTCAGACATCGTAACTTTCCACAGACTTCACACAGACAGACACTTAGATCCTGTTTAGATGAAGCGTTCTACGCGCGAGTCGACTTGCTGTTAGCTCACGATGTAGCAGATCATCAGCAATGAACGTTGACTAACTTCGTTCTTTGGCGTTTGTCTTTTACTACAAATAACTACTACTACTACGACTAATCTACCTTACATAGCTTTTTTGTCATCTGACTAATATCCTATAAGATATATTATAACAAAAATGCATTGCTGGTGTCCAGATACTAGTGTTTTTTTTTTATTTATAGTATAAGAGTGCAAATGAGCAATCGGAGCCATTTTCATCAGTACCGACGCCCATAGACATCCGCATATGTTATACAGATTGGTTGCCTTCCATCCATGGGCCGCCGGCTACTTACACACCGCACGAAACGCGACAAAGAGCGTTCACTTTTCCAGAATTGTGTAAGCGAGAGTTACTTCCCCTGGCGTATCTGCCCAATTCGGCAGCATGTATGAAGCACTGTCTCTTACTAATGTTGCAAATTCAAATGTTGTCTCGACACACGCAATTATATAAACAATTTCATCTTTATTCGCATACGCTTAATGTACTCGAGGCTTTTACTATTTTTATTGCATCTAAAGGTGTAAAATGTCGCTTTTATTTAGAAAACGAACGCTAAAGAAATGTCTTTTAAAATAAAGCTTGAACATTACGCGAGTCTTTTGTAAAGTGTTGCAGTTGCAATTATTTTAATTGAAAAACCAGCTCATGATCTCAATATGAAATTAATCTTAAGCAAGACTTATTTTGCGGCCAGTTTTGCCCACGATTATTCCTTTTAGGATTATATTTACATGTTAGTATACGCATTTATGTTCTTTCTTAATCATAAATTTTACCTTTCTTTGTATCTTATTTTCAGTTAATTAATAAGCCCAATGGACGTTGTCTTGTCATTATTGGAAAATATGTTGTAATGGTAACGTACAATGTTATGTGGCTGAATTGTCAACCCGTTACTTTACCTTATAATAGCGTATTTTCAAGTCGAGATACTGTATCGCACAACAGACAGACGAAAAATTTCTACAGTTTTAGTATATGTAATGATAATATCTATATATATAAAATATGTCTATATATATAATACTCAAAGGTGACAGTGATCTATCAACGCACAGCCCAAACTACTGGACGGATCGGGCTGAAATTTGGCATGCAGGTAGATGTTAGTACGTAGGCATCCGATAAGGATAAAAGGATTTTTAGAAATACAACCAACAAAATTCAACAAAATAAGGGGGTGACGTAGGGTGTTGAAATTTATATGGATTACTTAGAATTAAAACGAGGGTGAATCCGCGGGGCACAGCTTGTTAATAATAACAGTTAAACAATAATGCGAAGAGGCAATAACATTTGTATTCGATTTCGACTGATCCCGCAGTGTTGAGACTTGAGCGTGATTACATTCAAGCCGTGTGTTATGTATCAAGATTGTTTAATATATAATGCACTCATCGATTTTGCGAACGTCAGTAATGCCACTAACAATGTTACGGAATGATTGCGAAGCAGTTATGTAACTGGCCGTATTATATGTTCTTAATTCAAATTTGAATGTTCTAAATTTGATCTTATAAGACGATTCTAGACTTAGTGAATTGTCGCCGGGGTGCCCTGTTGCTGATACATTGCAATGATTTAAGCTTTGACGTGCTTCCTTTTTTTTATTACAGGGGCAAACGAGCAACACCAGGGGCTTTGCAGTTGCGTTGCCGACCTTTAAGATATGAGTAGAATCTTTTCTTGAAGATGCCTAAGTCATATCGGTGACATACCGAGGGCGGCAGCTGATTCCACAATGCAGTAGTGCGTGATGAAGTTGCATCTAAAGCGCACAGTGGTGGACTTTATCTAGATGGTGCCGGTGCAACTTTAGAGTGTTGACGCGAAGTTCGATAGTGAAATTCAGCTGCAGGTTATTCCGAACACTCGCCATGGAAAATACGGTAGAAGATGCACAGCGAACTTTCATCTTTCAACCAAGGGTATCAAGCTAGCTGGAGAGTTGGTCATCGACGATTCGAGTTGCGCGACGGTGGCCTTTTTGTTCTTTCACTCCAGCATCATGTTCACTCATACGGCGTAAACTCCAGCCCCCTTATTAATAAACATAGAATAACTTTATTCAAGTAATACCCTAGTAATAAACTGACATCTGTCAAATTCCATAGTTTTTATGTTTTTTTATTATGGAATTTGACAGATGTCAGTTTATTACTAGGTTATTCCTTGGATAGAGTTATTCTATGTTTATTAATAAGGGGGTAGGTGTCAGCCGATACAGTTAGCCTTTCACATAATATCGACTAGGCAGCAATCGATAAGTAATAGAGCAATAGCTCAGTGTGGCAATAACGTGCAAATTTCCATTATAATGCTAATGCACAAGATAAGAGCCGGCCGAGTTGATAATGATGAAATATCCAGTACTTCTTGCATTTGATAGTTGAACTTCAGGTTTGTGAGTTTCGCAATGTATATAACGTTGAGGTAATAGTTACCTATTACAATAAAACAACTAACAGATTTAATCGCGGTTTATTTAATTATTATTATTTTTTATGGTATAGGAGGGCAAACGAGCAGTCGGAGCCATTTTCATGATTACCGACGCCCACAAACATCCGCATAGAGGCTATACAGATGCGCTGCCCACCTTTCTCTTCCCACCTACATGGGCCACCGGCTACTTACACACAGCACGAAACGCGACAGCACAGCTGTCACTTTACGCAGGTCTCGTATAAGTGAGAGGTACCTCTACGGTCGTGCCGACCCAATTCGAATGCATGCAGTTTGGCACTACCTCTTACTTTTTCTCTTTTTTGCACTTACTCTGCAAGCCCGACGTTTCAGAAGCTTTACAGCAACCATGGTCAAGGGCTAAAAGAGAGCAACATGAACATAAGCAACTTTAATCTGCTATTTTTATTGAGTTTGGCAGTCATCAAATCTAATGCTTGTTTATCTTTTGTTAATATACTTAACACACAATTTTACTTATATCGATTACTTAACCACGCTCATTCAAAATTTCAACGCTTTTCCGAGAGACCGAGGGAATTCTAAGCAACGAGACAAACATCCACAAATTGTCCGAAATAATAAAAAAACTTTTAGAATCCGTGATATCTGTTTCACTTTGCTCTTAAGAATAAAGAACAAAAAATCTCCCTACTAATTCTTGAAGGGCGAAATATTTTTTTTTAAGTATTGACGTACTTTAGACTTTGGCTGTCAGATAAGTGAAATGTAGGGTTGACACAAACCTTGTTCTATTCACAGCTTTCAACATTCTTCTATTAATTTATAAATATAACTTAACCGCATTACAACTTTGTTATAATAAATAGTTTTACAACTAGTCATTATTCATTATTATCGATCCGGAAGTTTATGTTTAACATTGCAAGGCAAAGATCTAAATTGACAAATGTTCAGACAAACAAATACATTACCTGATACTAATTACACGCACGGCACCAAAACTAGCAGTTAAGCGTTGGTTTTGCAAAATGTATTAATAATCTAGCCGCGCCTCGCAGTTTCATCTGCATAAAATCTACCCCTACAAAAATATTATTCCAAATTTTATCCAAAACCGTTTAGTAGGTACGTACTTTTTGAGTAAAATGATAACGTACATATTTACAGTCCGTCATTTTAGTAGGAAACTACAGGTAGAATTAGACAATCTCTACCGTAATATTTCAATTTCCTAATACGGATAGAAATGATTACAAATATAATATATCCTAACATCGCATTAAACTTAGAACATTCTAAGCATGTTACTATGAAGGCATATTTATCAAAGCGCCAAGTGACAACCCTACATTACTCTTGTAGATAATTTGCAGATGTCAGTTTCATTTCGGCGTTTCCTTTTAAGAAGTTTCTCGTCGAATTAAAATACTACAGTAACCAGAACGCCGTACAAAAAGTCAGCGGCACCCAAACGTTAATAGCCATAAAAACTGATAGGGAAACGTCTGAAAAACGCGCCTTCTGTTTTTTGTAAAAAAACATAGCTAATTGCCCGGTTCCGGCTGCCAGACATGTGTATTGATCACGAGACGGAATATTATGTCGCTCACAAATAGATCATCACTGACTCATCATCATCAGTGCCACTCGTCCACTAATGAACATGTGCGCTTTGAAAGATTAAGTCCCAGAAACAATTATCACGAGGCAGTGAGAGCATTACAATACTCTTTTTTATCTTTCAAGAACATTTTACCTATTATATGACTGAATTGTAACTTCGTTATAATAAAGTCACCGGCGCTTGTAACGCCCCATGCTGAATTCATCCGATTTATGCCAGCTACACTGACGATGTCCTCCCCACAGCAAAATGGCCCGAGGTGGGAGAAAGGAGGGCAGCGCATCTGTATAAACTCTATGCGGATGTCTATGGGCATTGGTAGTCATGTAAATGGCTCCGACTGCTCGTTTACCCCACTAAACAATAAAGGTTTGTCAGTTTCCGTTGGAGAAGAAGGCCCATCAGTTGTTATCAAAAGGCTTCTTCCTATGGCTGTGTCGCCACCTTATGTAATAAAAAAGAAATGCGACAGCAAAACCGTCACTTCACGACGATGCGATCGATATGGAACCCTGTCGTTGTAGTCCGATCCGGTCGCAGCCAGCTATGACCACCTCACAAAAACGTACAAAGAAAGGCACCAGCCGGTCACGGGTCAGCACGCACAATCGCGAGGGGCAGGGAGCGCTCGTCACGCATGTCAACTGCGGATTCGTACGTTAAACTCTTTATAAACGCTTCTCTTTCCCACCGCTAGGCCTACAACTGTCTATTCTCCTTAGCAAAATGGTGTTTGGTCTTGGCAAGCGGCGTGTTTCTATGAGATTAATTAATATGGACGGAGCGAGACAAATCTATAAGGAGCGTCACGTTTGGCATTCTGTTCTTTCTGCTTATCCCATTAAGGAACTTGCGTCAAGGTTTATGTGTATCATTACTCTATCGTTTTATTTTACCGGCTACTGCAGACCCAGGCTTAGAAGCTAGTGATGGATGCCAAATCAGATCGGCCATGGTCGTCCAATGAAAGAGATCCATGTAGTAGTAGATTCATTATACCTGTGTTATGTAGTTTCTGTACCTATTCTGTATAAGTCTCACCACAAGATTTTATCGCCGAGCCACATACGAAGGTCTGAATCGTTCTTCAATATCACATAATAATACAAAGCTAGTCGAACAGAAGCCTATGAGCCGAGTAATCTGTCCAATCCAGATTATCCAATTACAATTGTATTTAAACGGTACGATGTTTCTCCATGGGCGTAACACATGTTTTGTACAGACAGTTTGATGACTACTAACTCCCATAAATTCCCGCACCAGCGGAGGTTATACAGGCTTTATCGTCTCCTCGTAACTCACAAAGGTACATATCAGGTGGCCTATTTAGAAGGGAGGAGGGCAATGCATATGTATAATTTATACGTGGATGTATAATTTATATATGGGCTTCGGTAGTTATGAAAATGCCTCCGAATTCTCGTTTGCCCCCTATACTATAAAAAACACGGGCCACAAGACTCTACCTATAGGTATATACCTATAGACAAACATAATATATTACTTGTGACTGCCTTGTGGTGCAGTGGTAAGCGTGTTCAACCACAGATCGTGACAAAAAGTGTCATTGAGATTTTCTAATAACAGCCCAGATTCAGGAAGTTGTTGGTGATATACGAAATTTCAGAGATCACGATAAGCCGTTTGCTGTGCTTAATTACTTTTCGGTTGTCTGACAGCCCTCGTATATGTTAATAGAATAAGTGAATAGAAAGAGCACTTCTGAACACACTTAATGTACACAATACTATGTCTGTGTCGTATCTAGGGCCTATAAAGGCCGCAGTTACCAAAATTCAGCTTGGTTATCGTTAGTCATTAATCATTATTTTATTACTTCATACCAGGGTTTAAGCAAGAGGTACCTCTAAGGCCCAATTCAGCTGCAGAAACTCTTACAACAATGGCTTATTCTAACTACTCTTTCTCATTATTATTCTGTCGTTAAAAATGGAAAAACATTTTCAACGGAACCTAGACCAGGTCTCATGGGACACGCTCTACTAGGTCATAAGAGTAGTTTCATTCCAATGACCTAGGACATGTTGACACGCTCCACATTCACGAGCCCTATAATAGATGGTGATAATATGGAAATGAGGTTTTAATTTATTGTTATGTAAAATATACGCATAGGTCATGTGAGGTTTATAGAGTACTAGCGCCCGTAGCGCATGGCTACGTTGTTTTAAGTAAGTCTTTTATGGACAATTCTGAACATAGTTGCTAAAGACATCAGTGTTCTTCTATCATTAAGAGAATTCATAAGGGACAAATAAGCAATCGATATACTTACTACTCTAACGGCGTAGGTAAAGACCACAGATTGCCAAATTTAAACGTAAATCTATACCTAGTCTATTTATTGGTGTTTAACATTTAACATTTTATTGTAATGTTTCTCGTGAAGTTTTCTTGATAATCATAAAAACGGTGACTACCGAATCCTTTGCTAACGCTCATAATAAATAAAAAAACTTAACAAAATTCACGATCGAGTATGAAAGGTCGCATGGGCTGCAATGTATCAACTGATTGTCTTTATACATGAACGATAATGTTTTTACTTCACCGGCCATATGGTGAAGGGGCCATAGGTTGGAAACAAGGTCGCCTCCTACATAGGAAGTGGACGTGGGCGCGTCAACTGTTACGAGCTCGCGTTCGAGAAGGATTCCGAAAAATGGTAACCGCTTTTTACGATGATGTAAATGTAAAAAAAAACCTCTACAATCCCATAAAATACAAGTACATTCTATGTATATCTAAAGAGATTTTAGTACTACTTAGAACATCAAATAAAATTCTTGTTTGGATATGCAGTCTTTAAAAAAAATCATTTTTTTATTTAGGTAATAGAAAAGCGAGGGCATTGTCGCCTGAGTCAAAGATATGATCTGTCCCAAAGGAATTAGATAATAACGGAGACCAATGTTTAATATTCATATCTACTTTCGATAAGTCATTGCTGTGTGGCTTGTTGGCACAGTGGCTTTATAAATTGAAACAGCTATCAGTTTGTATCTAATGCCAAAAATGTCATAAAAAACGCAGACAAAGCAGCGCGCAACAATATAACTAAATTAAGGTGGTTCAAGGTTCGTTTGATTCGGCTTTATTAAAGTCACGTCAGTACCAGGGCAGCACGAGTCACAAAGAGCAAATGCAAATATTGACGGTTGACAAGGGTAACGGGTACAAAGTAGGAATCTATTTGCTAACACCTGATATCGTCCGGGACACCTTTACGCGACTGACTTAATTAAGGTCATTTTAATCCGAAATCGTGTACGACTTAATAGCGACACGACCACCAAACCCCAATATCGTTGCTTTGTGGTTGATAAATAAACTTCTATTCTCGCTGCCCGGGAGCTTGGGATAGAATGTAAGCAAATAGATTGTTAGTCCGGATTATCTTAATTAGGTATATAATGGGTTGATTTTCATGTTTGTTTTGTTTGCATTTAATAGATTCTGATACTACTCGACTGATTTGAAAAATTATGTTACAATTAGAATCCTACACTATATCTGATGAACATTATCAATAGAACATTTTCAAAAAATATTTAATACAATTGATGATGACCATGCTGGCGCAGTGGTACAGGGTTCGGATAAGTGGAGCGTGTTGCGCCAGGGGTCACGGAATCGAATTTCGCCTTGGTCATGAATGTCATCTATGTATTTATATGTATTTCTATAATAAAAATCTTAAATATAATAAATTTCTTAAATGTATAAAAAAACATATTAAATATATTTCCGTTGTCTTGTACCCGTCACACAAGTCCTGTCGTTACTTAGCACGGGGCTAGCCTAACATAGTGTGTTAAGTCCACAGATATTATATTATTTTAATTCTCACCAACACTTAGAAATATGTGTAATATAAAACTGAAACACTACGTTACAATGGCTTTTAAAGTTTTGATTTGCGTGCTTAAGGCCTATCAATTTAGTATACTGTGTACACGATACCTTGCCAATGAAGCATGCAAATATCAGCTTTAATGTTCGATTCAGTATTAAAAAAATGTAAATATTCGCTCACTCCTAGACAATGTCATAAGTTTAAGTCGGAGTCTGACACACCTCATTATGAAGCAGCGAGATAGTCAATGTGGATTTCCACTTCGACAAAAAAGAAAGTTAAAACTCGGAACAATCGTCCAAGTTTTATCGAGTTAGCGCAGTTGTGGCAGTGCTTCAGTGTGGACAGTCAACGGAAACTTTAGTAACGTGATATAATGGATCAAAAGTCATTACGTGCTAGAAGTAATAATATAACCTCGTATCCGATTGCCTTTGACAATACAAGTGACTGTCCGAATGGGTCTTTCCTAAATGCAAGATTTGCATTCTCACATATCTTGCATGCAAACTTAGAATGGCAAAAGTACACACAATTTTTAGTAAGACGTAGTGTCATTGCTGTATTACAGCCGAATCGGACCGGCACGGCATCAGATAGCTAGGGCGATAGCGTTTTAATACATCTTCAGTTCTTTTTTTTATGGTATAGGGGGCAAGCAGTGGGAACCATTTTTATGAGTACCTACGACCACAGACATCCGCATAGAGGTTATACAAATGCGCTGCCCTCCTTTCTCCTCCCACCTCCATGGACCACCGGCTACTTACACACCTCACGAAACGCGACAGCACAAGTGTCACTTTACGCCGGTCTCGTGTAAGCGAGAGGTACCTCCTCGGTCGTGCCGGCCCAATTCGACTGCATGCAAGCAGTGTGGCACTACCCCTTATAAAAAACTAACTAAAAGAGTATCGATAACTTCAAGATAGACTAACATTTCTGATCATTGACGAGGCGTATCGACATAATATAATAAATCTGTAAAAGGGTCAATTCTGTACATTGAAAATATTGAAAAAATAAATAGCAGGGGGTGTTACTGGATCGATACCAAACCCAAATATGCGATTAAAAAAATTTTTATCTGTCTGTCTGTATGTTCAGGCATCACGTGAAAACTAACGGTTCGATTTCGATGAAACTTGGTATAATTATACCTTATTATCCTGGGCATAAAATGGGATACTTTTTATACTGGAAACATACGTAGAAAAAAAATAAATCCATCCACGCGGACGGAGTCACGGGCGGAAGCTAGTCAGAAATAAAATAATTAACTGTATACATATCTTAAAATAATTGGGCTTAACGTATGTGTGGAAGCAATAATGACTTGAAGCTGGTCTTAAGCTCAGACTTGCACTGAACATATTCCATTTTCGCGAGCTTTACGTAGACTGCGCTTGTTCGATGTGTAAATATTTGGCGGAAGTCTGGGGAGGGTTTGTTTTTAATAAAAGTGTAATCGAAGCAGACAGGCTCTGTGCAGGTAAACTTTTGCCTCCCGTCTACTTTGCTTTACTGTAAACAAAGAAACAGAAAGAGAGAGAGGGAGAGGGAGAGAGAGAGAGAGAATTATGGAGACGTGTTGCCTTTGAAAATACATAATACATAATACTTACGAACGGACATAATACTGCACTGTAAAGCTTGTTACGCTGCGTAATATGTTTCAAACAGTATTACACCTATTTTTATTATACTTGCCTTTAAAATTTTGACGATCAGGCTGGTTCAGTGGTACAAGGCTCGGTTAAGCGGTGCTTGTTGCGCCAGGGATCGCGGGTTCGAATCCCGCCATGGTCATGGAAGTTTATCTATGTATTATTATATGTAGGTATTTCTATAATAAAAATCTTAAATATATAAAATTTCTAAAACTTATAAAAACATATTAAACATATTTCTGTTGTTCCTGTAACACAAGTCCTTACGATACGACACGGGGCTAGGCTTAACGTGTTGTGTAAAGTCCACAGATATTTATCTATTTATAAATCTTTTTAAGTAGTGTAGATACTCCAAATTAGTCTCCAATACAATACAATACTCCAATAGTAATCTATTTAAAAAAACAAGGTAAAATCATAACGACAATAACATTATAATTTTATAGAGGTAAGCAATCAGTACGTATAAAATAATTGTAGTAAAATCGTAGAGGTAAGCGAATAAACGTTTTAATTAGGAACCCAAACGCAGGGCAGCCATGATTACTACATTAGCGGAGTTCGCACACGATTATTTTACGTCAAATTACTTTTGACGACTTTGAATAACCATGTTATTATTTGAATGCCATATTTTTAAAATAAATGTTTATATAATGCATTTTTGTATAAAATATAGAAAATTCATAATTACAATTTCACTGTTTAGGGAATTTAGCGCGATTTTCCAAAATTTATTCATAATAATATTTTATAATTGATTTAATACAACACAAAACTTAAAGAATTGTGAAGGATAGATTTATTATTCTACAAGCTGAACCGGCATCGCCTCGCTATAGCTTGATTAGTATAAGTTGGTACGATTAATTAAACGAAATTATTATGTTTAATTATTAAACATAATAATTTCAATATGTACCTATCGCAACCTGTTAAACGCTTACAAATTTACAATACTTTGATTACGAAAACTAATGCAATATGAGCGTATAGCGATATAGATCTATGAGAAAATAATATCATAGTAAAACAAGCAGTCGGAGCCTGCTGTGAATGACTACCGAAGCCTACAGACATCCGCGTAATCCCTCCTCAACTACCTCTTACTAAAATATATAATTTGAATATAATTTGCAATAGCGTATAATTTGAGTAACTGAGGTAATTAATTAATAAAAAAACTATCCTATTCCCTAATATATATTTTTCTACTTAACACTTCTTACAGCAGAAGCTGTAGTAATAGTAACCCTACAATGTTCCGAGAACACGACACTCATATAAATATTAGATTAAGCCACAGCCCACAGCACACCGTCACTTAATTAATATTTAAAAGGCGCCGAAAGGAGATCCACTGAGCAACACCATAGGCTAACTTAATTGAAACTAAAGCAATAAATTATGTTACTCACATTTTATGTAATTCACATTGTATGTAAATCAAATATTAATATATTCATCTATTAATATTAAAAAGTTTTGGCGTGGGTTGCTAGCTGGTAACCATAAGAATAGTGACAGTAGGTTATAATGTTACGTTTTACACACACAAATAAATAGTGAGAAACGGTTTAATTAATACATCTAACTGAAGAATAATTCTTAAATAAAATATTATGTAAAATTCTAAATAATAATATTGTCTCTCAATTTATAATACTAAACCTAAGTACCTACATAAAATATGTTTCAATTTGTCAGTTTTTTATGAATTCCTCTGCAGTCCTCAGTGTACCTAGTCTTCAGTCTATTATGCACCATACCTTATGTCAACAATCATCTCATACGTACTTGAATATCAGGCTTTAGATCCTATTACCTGGAACAACAATGAAATATGTGATTAGAATTGATAGAACGTTTACACTTGAAATTTACAAACCATAAAAAGAAATGAATTAAATTCTGATGAATTAGTCACACTAAGAGCTTAGTTTATAATATAAATAGGAAGGTATCAAGAAATATATTTTGTCTTGGTAACTTTATAATTTATATTAATTAAGATGGAATAAGTCTAATATTTATCTTGACTTAATTATTTTTCCTTTGTTAATGTTTAAAATGGAATCTCCATCGAGAATTTCTAAATTATAAACGACTTGTTCTTCCAAGAAATCCGAGCTTGGTTTTAATTTCAAGATCTTACGTCCATTTCATTTGTGTATTTCATATTATAATAAATATATTATTGTTAAATATTTTTTACACCTGACTGAAGATTACTGATTCCAGACTATTTATTAAGTTTTTACAGATTATTAATTAAGTTTTTTACAAGCTTATTCCACCACTCTTTCCCACCGCCGCGCTGCTACTCTTGTGTCGCCAGGATTAACAGCGGCAACCACAACGACCCTTTGATATGGATGATGTATGGACCTTTGATCTCAGGGAGCCCGAGGGAAAACCGTATCACAAAATGCATTAGCAAATTAGAATAGCGTAGAAATTTATCTAGCAAATGATATATCTATAGATTAGCAAAGCGTGGATGCGTTTGTAAGTTCCAATACACATCGCTCCAGATGTCTGTTATCTCGCAAGTGCTACGTTATCGCCCCGGTGCACGCTGACGCCAATAACCGTGTGCGGTCACACCACTAACAGCTTGTATATCTTGTAAACTGACTCGCACACCACTAACAGCTTGTATTTCTTGTAGACTTACTCACACATCACTAACAGCTTGTATATCACGTAGAGGTATAGAGGATAAAGTTTATAATTTGAGGATTCCATCTATGAACAACTAGAAATATTGCATAAGTATTAAGTACAGATAAAGATAAAATATGGTTCATGGGAGTGCAAGCGAGCTGCCCTTCTGAACCCTAGGTTTTAGGCAGTACCGTATGTTACCAGTAGAAGATAATAGATTGTCTTATGAAATACAATATCGAAGTAGGTACAATAGGAATTGCCCAGCTGTTTTAAGAATGTATCAAAAATCAAATCAGAATAGATCCAACCGAGCCGTGTTTCTGATATCCGTCCTACTGGTTATCTATTACATAACACTTTTATTAGCGAACCTAGTTACCGTATATGCCAATTATATAATCATGTCAACCTGTTCCCGGTTGTATAATTGTCCATGCAGGTGCAAATTTGTGCCATATCTCCGCTGCATATAGCCGATAATCGAGTGCTGGTAAAGCAGCATTTAACGTCTTTGTTTTACATTGCGTTCGTGTTACATAACAGAAGTAGATTATTTAGTTGTCAGCCCTTACAGTTGAATGTCCAATTAATAAAATTGGGACTTTATTCCTTTGCAGATAAGGTTTATTTATGTTTAATTGGTGGTATCAAAGTGAAACTTTTCACTTAAACTAATGAGACGACCCCGAACATCTTTGTTCAGACGATTATATTCATAGATGGCTGATCATGTCAGGGAGAAGCCAGTTTAGGAAGTAAACTTGACTACTTCGGACTTTACTTAACAAAACTCGATCTACACAAAGATGGGACAAGGCGGAGGAGATAAAAGGACAATACGCAGTGTAATGTATCGATAGAGCTTCACAGAACAACTAATGGTATGTTATTGTTTCTTGCAATTTATTCTTGAGGGTGTGATGGCTTTTATACATTTTATTTGACGCATGGAAAATTAGTTTTTATACCGCCCAATAAGATGTGGGTGAACCCAAAGGACGTGTCGGATTTCTCACGATAAGCGTGCCACTACCACTGGGAGAGCCTCCGATCGCTGTAGTGAAAGGTATGCCAAATTCATCAGCTTCAACAACAGGATTGTATACTTTATTACAGACTATATTAAGAGATTGTAGTCATACATACTTTATTTTGAGCACAAGTAACATAGTAGCAAAAGTACACACGGAATAGTAAATCTTGGTAAAGAACAAGATAAAACACCAGGACAATCAGCTCAAAGAAAAAGCTCGTAAATCCGCTCCACACGAAGACTGTAAGTAGCTTACTTTCAAGATGAAGCAAAATGACCGTTGTATCGAGCGGGAAGTTTTTGGCTATCTTTAAAAATCACAAAAGTTAAAGGTATATCAGTCAATAGTCTCTGTCAATGTTTACTCTGTATCTTATCTAGCTTTAGGCCTTTAAAAGGGTATTGAAGTTGCGCAAAAGGAAATCTGACCAAAAGTTATTTAATCAACTGATTTTTTTACATTTCTTTAGTATTTCTAGATATTTATGAAATAGTGATATCAAATAAGTTTGTTATTAAAATCACTAATAATAACGTGCTTAGATTCTCATTATGCGCCTAGGTAACATATTGGGATTACGGAACCCTAAAAATGGAATGTTACCTATAAGTTTTTAACGTAATAAATAAAACCAGAGACTTATTCATGAACGTATAAACTTATACTTTCTGTAACATGCCAAAATTAACACCAAAATTAAATACAAAGCTAAAAGAAGAAAAAAAAAATATGATGTAGACAGGCATAATAATAAGAGACGAACACATTCGCTATAATATAAGCTTATGGAAATAAACAATTTAAAAAATCCTTATAAGTATTTTTATTTAGGTAGTTTTATTACTGATTAAGCTTAATGATTATCTTCTGTTTGAAATAGAAGTGAATAGAAGAAACGAAAAAAGTTAATAATCTTAACCACAAAATTTTGAGATAAAAATCTGCTACATAACGTCTTGAGTATACAAATGATGAAATTTTTTAAAACGTTTGTGTTCTATTTTTATTACCTGTCTATTGCCTATTGCATATTTAAAATTTTTGAATGTTAACTTTTTATTATAAAAGATTTAAAAATTGTTATCTTTCACCAAAAATAATATCTGGATTATTAAAGCTAAAACAAAACAGAATATTTTTAACGTTAAAGAAATCTTGTACAATTCTAAAAGAGCAAAATCCGACACGCGTAATGAACCGTTTTATATTAAAATAGAAGTAAGGACTTAACAAATACGGCGGCCACTGCTAGCAAGAAAGCAGCATCTTATTTTTAATGCATTTGTAATCACGGAGAGAATATAAGACGCGAGAGTAATTAAAATTTACATATGAGAGTTTAAGGCTGGAAGGATGCGTCAGAATCTTTTCTAATTAAAACATTTTCGATAGTATACGGGGGCCATATACTGCAGTAACAGTGTGAGCATTGCAATGACTTTATCCCCTCCTTCCGTCAAAAGGGTCAACGGAAACTCATTAACGAAGTGCGACAGCACACCTGCAACTTTATGGCGGTATTAAGAAAGCGAGAGGTAGCCCGATATTATCATCGACAAAAGGGAGGATAGACACAGAGACGAAGAGTCCTAACAACCTTTTGGTATTAAACTGTACCCGAACAAAGATGGGGCGTCAGCTAGTAGAAATATAACAGCTACAATAAGCTTTAATGTAATATCTACGTGACTTTCGTTGGGAACTTGCCAGACACGAGTACAAATGTGCTTGTCATTTCCTTTCACCAAGTCATAGGGGCGTAGGGCTCGACCAAGGGATACGGGCGCATTTCATTCACAATTAAAAATAGGCCCCCATTATAGTGGCTCTTATATAAAACTCAACAGAAAATCAACAGATGTCACTTGGATAAAGGCGACGTATAATTTCGTTCGCCTCGTTTTTATGAAAATCGCTTCTAATAACATAAAATCACAAATTGAAAAAGATTTTCGGATACAACGGGCTCGCGATAGTCAATTTAATACTACTATGAACGTAAAATAACAAGATCTCGTCGACACCGAATGAAAATGTTCTTGCTTTCAAAACATTTTATTATTTATACTCTCAATTATCATTCGTAATTCGCAATAAATTTATAAACGGAGTATTATTATAAGGAATTAATTTGCGTATTTCGTTCGGCCTTGGTGTGATTTCGTTGGCTTTGCAGGTGATAGGAACATCTGTTTTAGTAGCTAATTTGTATCTTATGCCTTCAAGGATACGTATTAAGAGGGTGCAGATAGGGGAAGACGGCAGAATAGCATATAATTTACTATAAATGGTACAACTCGTTCGGAGTTGATTTCTTAACTTATCAATGCACTCAATTATGTTACCTAAGTAAAGTGGGATCGCATGTTTAGACATGTACAGCAAAGCCTTGCATAATTAAAGTGACGTTACAGTATTGACTGAACTTTTGGCTATAAGAACGTTAGGTCTCCTCTTTCACGCTACACCTTCATAGTTTCAAAATACTTCTATAAAAGGTATATTTGATAGATTTATATATCAACACACAGACGAAATTACGGTAACTAGAAACATTTAAATTTAGTACAAGAATCCGTGTAGATACCAAATTTCAAATCCCTTTGATCACTAAGGAAGTATTTCTAGAAATTCAACCTCTAAGGGAGTGAAGTTTATTAATCATGTAACGCGGGTGAAACCGCGGGGCACAGCTAGTTTTCAGAACTTCGTATAATTAATTTCTGATCCTAATGAGAACTAAATAGTAGTGAATCTACGATAATAACAACGAAACTAAAAATAAAGCTTCTATTTTTACGTGCCCAAAAGGTAATGATATTTTCCATGTACCCTCTACCTGCCCTATAATTAAAATCATATTTGTTGCCGACAATCAGACAGGTGTTATTTATACTTTGTATTTTGTCGACATCAAAATACGTTTGACTAATGAGCGTACGTGGGCATGCCACCTTCTCGAAGGATAAATAATGTTTCATATAATTTCTTTTACACAAGCTTTTTCGGATTGAAAGTTATGTTAGACTAGCTTCCGCCCGCGGCTTCGCCCGCGTGGATTTCGGACTTCAATATGATTCAAAATTTTAACTTATTATGTTATTCTGATATGAAAGCTATATTACTGTAAAGTTTCATGAAAATCTGTTCAGTAGTTTTTGTGTGAAAGAGTTACAAACATCCTTACAAACTTTCGCATTTATAATATTATAGTAGGATACGTATGAAAATTCATATTGATGTTGTAGTAGTATATATACATAGTACATTCGCGTAGCAGCTTGACAGCTCTTTTGTGTCATCCAGCTTAGAGCTAGCGATGCTTTGTGTGGGAGACATCTGGGTGGGAGTTGTTCAATGTTATTTCATATCATGCCTCTAGCGATTTCAGTTACCGGGGAAGTACCGTAATACATAATTCCGACAAGTGGCTATGCAGTCGCTAGTACGTAGTAGTAAAGTAGCGTTTAGTTTAGTTATATTCATAGGTACGATCATCACCATAAGTTCCAGAAGTCTCTATCTGCTCGCTTGCTCTAAAGAGTATTTTTGGCGCAACCTTACCTCCTCATTAAAAAGAAAAAGTTATATAATTGAATGCATATGAAAATTATACAGGTTGTGCCATATTTTTTCCGAATAACAACACTCGGTGTCTCAAAGTTAGATGGGGTGCCAACATCACAGAATTGCAACGGCAATACTACCACATACGTAACAAAGTATATTCTCAAGAAGTTCTTTTTAAATAACCATTGCAGCTTTATTTTTTTAGAACAAACTGTATACTCGCGAAATTCAACATTCGTTTTATTCAACATTAATACTTATAACGATTATAATGAAACATTTCCACAATAATTGCAGCGAAACCCATTATTAGCCATAACCTAATAATGCCTTTGTGTGATATTTTAATTCATAACATGCAAATGTATGACATAGCGAGAATTAACGAAATAAAAAGCTTTGGACGAGAGTGCTTGTATTAATAATTCATACAAACGACTCGGGGGCGGGATTTAAACCTTATGATGAATGACTTTA
>LUGF01023596.1:312899-332170 GCA_001625245.1 Calycopis cecrops
AAATATATAACGTAAACACAACATGTTCGAATGTAAACGAGCACTTGGTTTTGTCTATAAATAGATAAATACATGTTTGTGAGATATTTAAGACCCTTGCCATGACGTCCAATAATACTGCAGTGGAATACTGAGACTAATGCTTGCACACATATTAGAATAAGATTTGCAATGATGTTATAAGTGGATCGCGACGCGAAGATTATGGTCACAGCTCAAAGTAAGGTTTAATGGTGTTCCAAGAAACACGGTGACGTTTTGGGTGATTGTGTATTGACAATGATGAGGTCTTCAAGAAAAGAGCTTAGTCGTCTTTAAAAAAACACTGTTAGTCTTTTGGTGTTGCGGATGCCTATGTGCGTTGGTGATCATTTAAATCAGGCGGCCAAACTGCTCGTTTGTAATCTATGGTATAAAAGAAATCACTCCAAATGAGTTGCTTTTGTATTGAATAAAGTAACAGCTAAGCGTAGCATTTTATGTTTTTAACAGCCCTAGAGGGGAAAGCGGAAGGACAGCGCATCTTCAAATCCAATCCCTATGTATTATTTTTTTATATAGCATAAGAGGCAAATGAGCAGTTAGGTCACCTGATGTAAAGTGATCACCAACGCCCACAGACATCCGTAACACCAGAGGTCTAACAAATGCGTTGCCGACCTTTGAGGAAAGAATAAGCTCTAATAATGTGGATGCGATGTTGTCTAGTCACTAAAATACTTAACATTGGTCGTTTGTCCATTATACTAAATGTAAATGATGTGGCGATATAAAATAGCAATCACACCATTTAATCAGTTAAACGCGACGGTGCATATGCATATCCTCTGTTTATAGTCTGAAGCCACAAGCCGGGAATCCGACTGTTCGTCTGCCATAAAAAATATACGATGATGTTAAAAGTTTTAGTACGCAAGCGTCTGGTTTGGTCTGAATTTCATCCCAGTAAAGCTTGCTGTCTTTACTCCAAAGACTACTTTTAAGGGATTATCTAGTAATGATGTCTTCAGTTTATGCGAATATTACCTACTCATTACAATAAAACAACTTTAAGTAACGGATTTCATCTCGGTTTCTATTTAATTATTTTCAAGCCATATTCATAAAATCAAAAATCAAAAAGTTTTTATTCAAATTAGAATTACAGGAATTACTTTTTGGACGTCAACAATAAGATCTACCAACGGTTCAACCCTAGCCCTGTCCTGAGAAGAACCGGCGAAACAAACTTAGCGGGCCTCATGTTGTGATATGTAAGATTAAAAAAAATATAAAAATACAAATACATTTGCATATTATTAATGATATAATACAATACAATTTCTAAATTTACAAATATTATGGTACAGAAACAGCCTGGAAGGAGGGTACTAATCCCAAGATGTGGTATCTGTCATATAATCTGTTACCTTATAGTATGCCTTACCACACAAATGCTGTTTAAAAACTTTTTTAAATTTATTAATCGAAAGTTTTTGGACGCTTTCTGGGATCCTATTGTAGAGGCGTATGCATTGCCCCCGAAAGGAATTCTTTACTTTACTAAGTCTATGAAATGGTATGTCTAATTTATCCCTGTTTCTCGTATTTATGTTATGATTATCATTTGTCATTCTGAATTCACTAATGTTCTTTCTTACATACAAAACATAAGCTATATAGCAACCACGGTACTAGTCCACCCGTAACCATGATCACTGTAAAGCTTCTGAAATGTTGGGTCTCTTATCTAGTAAAGTAATTAAATAAACCAGGATAAAATCCGTTGTTAAACTTGGATTATTTAGTGTTAAGTCCATCTTGGGCGAAAAAGCAGTTGGCGCTCACAAATTCTGCATTGTTATTCAAATTACAATGATGTGGGCGAGGGGCACTAGTGAAATTTATAGCTGAGTGAATTCTCCGAGGATAAATTAAGTACAGTGCGTATCTGAGATGCGTCTGACGTTGATGGCGGTCGGGTCAGCCTCCTAATCACGTGATATAGTTCAGAGCACCGTTCTTATATCTATTCGTCTTTATTAGAGATCTACGGGGCCTGCGTGTATGTTGATCGATTGTTCTGGAAGCCACGACAATTTCAAAATGGCGGGCTTAATAGGTAAGCATAGTTTGTAAGACTATATTTTTAGCACGAACTTAATGCAGATCTGGTGAATACTGACATTATAAGGACATCAGAAGGAAGTTCATTAGTTTACTAACACTTAAAGCTATTTTTTGTTTAATGCATTACAAGAAAATTCTTTAACAAACGTTGCAAGCACCTTGATCGTCGGTTGCGACACTCTCTAAGGCAGGTCTATGTCTATTATTGCTCTTATTCAGACTTTTGCTGTTGGTCACAGTGATAATGTACAAAGGCAGCATACAGCTACTTCACGAAATTGCACATTACAAAATAATTCGAAAACAAAACTACCATTTAGTCGCAGAATGTAATAAAAGATAGGGCGTTTAAAACTTTATAATAGCAGTTCGCGAAGTTGTAAGTAACAAAATGAAGTTAGACTTGAGGCAGGCCGTAAACACGCCTAAAGTCAAAGAGTTTATGTACGGGCTTAAGGTTGATCCGATCTAAAATCGAAAACAATTTCGTAACTTTACGAAGTACTTTGCGAGGTAAATTGAAATAGCCGTGCCGTCGGGGCAACAGAATATGTATATGTCATACGTATAACGTACACGGAAGACTTTAACTTAATCATAAAACAGAAATGTTACTTCAGAAAAGATCTTGATACTTGAGCTGTGTGAACTTTGTAAAAAAATGCTATAAGAAGCTTATTATATCAGACCTCATGATAAATATTATAAATTTTTACGTCGTCTTAATAGTTTTAAATCTGCGAAGTATGTGTCGGCACGTAGTGAGCAGAACAAACCAGACACATCAATTTTAAAATGTATTAACAACATTCCGCGAATCAAGCAATTTGCACGGCAACTACGCGAGTTCTCGCACGTAAAATGCGCGTCTGTTAGTCGGAACCGTAGATATCAGAAACAACCGTAGATTTTAAATCGCTTTGGTCGTAAGAAGCTTTTGTTATCCCTTATGTGAGGGAGTCTTCCCTAACATGGACACCATGTACGCACGGTGATTTGGGACTATGTTAGATTCTCTTATTATATGTTGGCTGCTACTACGAGAAATAAAAATAAAACCCGATAGTACGGGCACTGCTAAGGAATTTTGGATAAGTAATAGTTATATATAAATCTATAATATAGTTAGTAGTAGTATAACCCCTATTGCGAGAAAATAAATTTTCTACGTTTTAATATTTACGCCAGTAAAATAACCGCGCGTAGGTAATTTATAATTTCCCGAGTTCCTAATTCCCTTCTGCAATGTTGTATCTTTAGCCGCTTAAAAATAAAGGCTTTTGTGATTTAGCTACTTACATTGTAAGCCTTAATGAATAAATAATTGCATACCTTGTCTTCTAATACGACGAGGGTATATAACAATTTGATCAATTCCTCTCGAAAAACATTGATGAATAATGAATCTTAAGAACAACACGCCAAGGTTGTAATTCCTTTTAACTGGATAAGGAAATATCGAATTTTGCCCGCCAATCGGTTCTTGACCTCATGGATAAGATTTTAAGCCGCTCTTCGCTGAAGTTGTTGGTATTTATTACTCTCTCGTTAAATGTTAAAACATTCTGATTCGAGAGTCCAATAAGTGTATTAGGTAAAAACATTTTACATCTTAGATTTTTCAGTAAAATACATTACCTGCCAATCTACATTTGTGTTCCAATTTGTGTTAGGGGAAATGTATGATATTTGGTACACCCTCCTGTACTAAAATATGCAGCGACCGACTAATCGAAACTAGCTCTTTTTCTAACTAGTTAGTGAAACGGGATGGGCGTTCGCCCACACAACATGCCCAAGAATTCAGTATCTAATAACAATAAATATTAATAGATCAAAAGGGACTACTACTACTTTAGATTTATTACAATAAAGCTATCATTATGTGACTTGAATATGGCTAATGCATATCTAGAAATTAGTATTTATTAAATTACTATATTAAAAAAATAGTATTTCTAGATATGCATTAGCCATATTCAAGTCAGTATTCCTAGGCAACGAATAGGTATTTCTCTTTTAACGTAAGAAGTCTTTTTCAGTTAGATGATATTTTATTGGTGGTTCTATTTTATGTACCCATTACTAGCTGCGCCCCGCGGTTTCATCCACGTAATCTCGTGAAAATATCGACATGAAAAGCAAAAATGGCAGACTTACCAACACATACACAAAATTTTATGAGAATCTCGCTGTTTCGGAGGAGTATGATACCTAACATTGTAACACGAGAATCTATACTAATAATATAAAGCTGGAGAATTTGTTTGTTTGTTTGTTTGTTTCAACGCGCTAATCTCTGGAACAACTGGTCCGATTTGATTTTTTTTTCAGTAGTAGAATAGTCCATTTGGCGAGGAAGGCTAATAGACTACTTTTTAACCGACTGCGGTATAAAAACGGATTCACGTAAACCAAGTGGCAGGCGTCCGCTAGTTTTATATATTATATAGTGATGATGATTTCATGTCATCATTGTATTTGATCACGCAACACCTACCAACTGTAATTAATTTAAAAAGTGAAGTAAGTTACGTAGGTAAGATGAGAAAATTACAATGATTCTTTTCAATAAACAAACAAAACATTTAAATAATTACTTCACAATAAAAAAAATATTTATCATGAATTCACCCTTATTTTAACCCCTTTAAATCATCTTCCATTATGTAAAAATAGACATAGAAAGTTGGTACTTATAGACTGGATGTCTTAATAAAAAAACGTCCATGGCAGCTTTGTTGTGGTGGTCAGTGCCTCGTGCAAAACAAAAATAAGACAAACGGGACGAAACAGGTCTCCGGCGAAACCAGTCAGACGGCTATCGGCCGGACGAACCCACAAATAGAACCTTATGGTAATTGTATAAGGTCTCGGGTGCCGGTGAAAAGGAATCGGTTCAGGCTGTGATTTAGAGGCATTTCGATTTCTTTAGGAATTTCGGCTCACATGTGACTGTGGATGTGTTTCTTGGAAGTGTGGGCGATGTTTTTTGTTCGGTGTCTGCGTGCGCGACAAAGGTGTTATTAAAGCTACCTGCTGATATACTTTGATATTATAATACACTAGATGCGGCGCGGGATACCGTCTGTGCAAGTAAAGATGGAGCTAGAAAACTGATGATTTTACCAAACGAAAGAGTAAAAGAATTCTATTTTATCGTCGTCTATTTTTTAATTCTCAGTGATAGTAGGTATAAATATCATTATTTTTTAACAATATTTAAAAATTATGAAAATATTATTTGCCTTCACAAAAAAATATCATACAAAGCTATTTTACATCAGTTACATTTTCCCTACAATATCCTGTTCTTAGTGGAAGACTCGAGACCAAAATTCACAAAATAATTTTGTGGCTCAGGTGCTAAAGCGTAACAGATAGACCGATAAGACTCTCAGATGAATTTATTAATTGAGACCTGCTGTTTCAACCTATCCTTATTGTACAAGTAAAGTCAAAGGTGTATAGAATAATATTGTTCTTAATACACTGAAAGCCTTATAAAAATATAGTTTTTTAAATCAAAAAACATGCTGAATATATCATAAGCAAACTATCTTTATTGTACAAGTAAAGTCAAAGATGTATATTATAATATTGTTCTTAATACTTTATAAGTCTTATAAAAATACTAGCTGCGCCTCGCGGTTTCACCCGCGTAAATTTCGATCCCGTGGAAAATCATCCCGTGGCGTCCCATTAGAACATTTTTCGGGATAAAAACTATCCTATGTGTTAATCCAAGCTATCCTCTATGTGTGTGCAAAATTTCATGAAAATCGGTTCAGTAGTTTTTACGTGAAAGAGGAACAAACATCCATACATCCATACATCCATACTTACAAACTTTCGCCTTTATAATATTTATAAAAATAGTTTTTAAAATCAAAAAACATGCTGAATATGCCATAAGTATAAGTTGAATAAAATCCACTAATTATATTACATTATCATTTTCAGTCCCGTGTACATAATAAACCATTTCATATAAAGACAGGCGCCACACGAGCCAATTAGAACATCCCATCTAATTGTGTAGTAAATGAGACCCTTCTTCTTTAGCAACAAACATACGCTACAGCTAGATTTATTGCAGACATTTAACAAGGCAGGTGTAACAAGTTTAATTTAGAGCAGTCCCACAGATAGTACGTCCTACATAAAGTATGTTTTGTTCTCTTATCAGCGAACCTTTTGATTTACCGCTTCTTATCGCGATAGCTTTAATCGATAAACTACATGCTTGTGATTTCAACACTTCTATTCATATATCCATATAGGTATATATCGATAATGTGTTATTTATTTTATTTGTCTGTCTGTCTGGACATGTTTGTTTATTTAACAGTGTCTGACATTGGACTAAACTAGTAACTTTACAAGTGAATAAAGTATCTTCGAAAATTCATATTTCTTCATTTTCAAACTGGTCGTCCAACTGAATGCAGTGTCTTTAAAAAAACCACGGGTATTCTAATTTTAAACGGGAGGTCTAACGTAAACACTTAAATTTAATCTAGAACTGAATAGAATATATAAGTTTCTGAACATATCTGAACAGTAATTTTACTAAGTTGAATAACTTCAAGTTATTAAATTGATTCCATTTATAGTTTAACAAGATCAAACAAGTCTTCAACATTTGTAAATTACTATAGAATTAGAGATAACGCGAAAAGGTTACAATGTTTTAAATGACATTGGGCGTTTTTTACCCGATTTTTTAAAAGTCGCGAACATAATCCTAAACATTTTTAAATGATAGTGTTTACGATCATATTTAATATTGTGTAGTTATTTTGATTCAAAACAATGGGAAAATGGAAATAATCAGTAAAATGAAAATCATATTTTAAGTTGAAACTATTACTAATTACTAAACATGACCGCTCAGTAAGTTAAAATATCACTCCGTGGTATTTTTGTAAAGCCAATCTGACTAAATCCGACAAGTTGATGTGCATGTTTCGTTCTCACTCTCGCCCAAGAGCAAAAGGAGAGCAGTTAAGCACAGTAGATGCAAATAAATCACGGCTAATTACTATGGTGTCGTTGGGTGGTTGAAACGATCAATGGTCGCTTTAAAAAGGACTTCAAGATATTCCGCTACGTTTATTTTAATGTAGCTTTGACAAATATGATGACTGATTTTAAAGAGCTGCAGCTCTCATCAATGCTACTAATCGACCATATAGAGATAACGCTCATGCCACACAGTTTATAAATATAATAAATGAGAACATAAATAGAGAAAATGAATTGGCTGATTACGTGATAAACAACTTAAACAGACAAAGAGTCACATTCATGCCGCTAGATGCAAACGATCCCGAATTAGGAGATTTCTCACAATTGACTTACGACGAGCTACTTTTATTTACCTTGGGAATACACCATATGAAACTGGCCAAATCTTATTGCCACGAACACATGCGGCCAAATAGAGTGTATATAATGGAATTATACCATCGCAGAGAGTTGGTAGAAAATAAAATATTATAATACGAGGGAGAATACAGATTTGGATGCGGCAGAATAAAAGTTAAGAGAAAAATATGTTTTTTAATTATTTTTGATTCCTTTTTCCTCTTTAATTATTGCCCAAAAAATAAAAAAATACATTTATGATTATTTTTTCAATGTCCATTTTCTCCTTAATCCCACAACCCACAGATATGGGAACTATACTATTGTAAACTAGATTTAATTGCCTATCCACCGGATCTAATTTTGTTTTTGTTCGCCGTAGGTAAGTGTCCCATACAAAGATGCCCAATGTCCTTTGAAGCTGTCAAATAAACGCTCTTATCTAAGGCGGTTTCTGTGTAATGAAAGGAATACAAATTACACTGCATTACATTAATACATTACACTTTTATTAGATTGTTATTGTTGTAATAGAATCAATGCTGTAGTTTTGAGGAATTAATGTATTTTTGTATTACTAATCATCAACTTGCATAGAATTCTATCTATCTTTAGCGTGTAAGGACCATAAAGATAGAAAGATAATGTTAAATGTAAGTTAACATCTGTATCTATCGGTTGAGGCACCTAATAGGCCCTGGTGTAAGGTTTTTTTTGTTTCCGCCCTTTTCGTGGGCGTCTCGCACGAGTAAGCTCGTGTTACCTCGTCTGGCAACAGCTTTTTTGTTCACAGTTTTGTCCTTCCGACTAATTCCTACTCTACTCTACTATTTCATTGAAATTAATTGAATAAATCTTAGAATTCTTTTTCGTTCACTCACTACTTTCATTTAATAATGTTTTTATTAAATGATAGTAGTGTTGTGTTGTGTAATTTTGCTTATATTGAATAAAAATAATCTTAATATTGTACTAAATAGTTGTACTGAGGCCTAAGGAATATCGAGCGACGCCATTTTATTTTATAAATTATTGTGCGTAGGTACAATGATGAATGCATTTATATCGTTATTCTACAAAACAGCATAGCATACCATAATCACGACTTGTACACTTATCGATAATGCCCGCTATTACGATAAATTGTAGCATCCCTACAGCCACCTATAAACTATAAATACCCTGCCCACAAGCTTACAAGGACACAAAAATAATCAGAAAACATATGGGATGAAAAAGAAATGCGACCTAAAAGACCAGCGCGAGAGATCCGTTCAAAGAAGGGTATCCTTTATTCACTCTTTGAAAACAAGAAAATGAGCCGGTTCAAGTTGTGCTGGTCAAATGGACCAGTTTTAAATGAGCTGTTATGTTAACTTATTACATTCTTTTGTGCGGGTCTTTATGTGTTGGTAGTACAGTCACCCCAAGAAAAGGTCTCGTGGTCACTGACCATGAACAAGAATAGCTCGTAGGTACCTGCGCGGGCGCAGGCTGTTCGTGACGTCATAGATCATCGCCTTGTGCTCGGTATCTCTTGCAAGTTCAAGCCAGTTTTATATGGTTATTAAAATACTTTAGACACACAAGGCAAGCTCACATTTCAAGTTTCCTTGCGAACATCCCAAACACGCAGTCTTAAGCTTCAGTTCAACAATTGGTCAAAATGGAAAAGTTCTTTCTCGTTTATTGTTCGTGGGATTAAATAAGATGATCCCATATATTATTATGATAAAAGCAATCTGCGCAAACAGTATTAGGTTGTATACGTTCGTTCTGGACATAATCGGATCGTGTAAGCGGAAGGCGGACGAAACTAAACATTCTCGTACATGCTAACGCAATTTGCCAAAACGTATCTGGTACGAAAATATTAATCCTTACGCATACAATATTGTTTTTAGATTTTATAGACCGATTCAAAAAAGATTTTCTTAGTTTGGACATGTATGATTTAGGTGTGTTTGTCCATGAATAACTGGAGGACTGAGCGTGATTTTGAAGCGGTTTGAAAATTATTTCTTTCATACATAGGAGGTTTTGGTATTTTAACTCAATTAATATGTTTGTTTTGTTTCATGTAAGCTTACAAAAATGACGGCTGTTTCTACCCACAGGATATTGCCGTATTCCTTTTTTCCGACTGGACGATAGTCCGACGTGACCGGACGGTCATGCGTAGGGCCGACAGTTTATTGTGCTCTCCTAAAAAATATAATTAAAATTTCTAAAAACCGTTGAAGTCGGGGGATTTCTAATTAGAAATTGAAAAATCCTAATAAAACAAGTCCTTATGTTTTATTGAATTGAACACATTTACCACTAGACCACGAGGTCATTTATACATATTCTAATAGAATTTAATGTGAGTCCCCAACCACATCTCCAGCTGTCTAGAAAACTATAATCGTTTATTTGATTTCACGGTCGCAACGTTTGCGATTTGATCAGTTTTTATGAACATATTTTTCACGGTCAACTTGTGAATTTTGTGGTGCGATTGAACCTGTGACCTTGGCCGTACAACCGTCTCAACGCCTTTGAACAATATTTGTGGAAATACTTATAAGTCAATACAGATTTAGAAACATTATGTGATTGTTACTTTGTTGCAGCATTTTAGGCACAATCGTGCGGCACAGTCAGTAAAGGTGCATGACTTGACGGAAACAAAGACCACTAGGGAGTCCACGACCACCCACATAGTCAGATTGGTTTAGCGACTATAGGTTTAATATTAATATACTTGGCTTTCGTACACTTCCCACAGACTAGACGGAATGTTAAAAAATTGGTATATCTGAGGTTCTAAGAAGCATATTAAGATAAAGTAACAATAATACTTAGAAAAGCGGTATATTATTGAGCCCGAAATGAAAACTTAATCAATTTCGGACTGTTGGCGTTTTTCAAGTGTTTACAAAGCAACTAACATATATAAATAGGTGTATAAGTTTATTAAAATATTATGTTGGTTTGTGTGTAAGGATGATCTCAAGGATGAAAGATCCCTTATCTTTCATCCTTGAGAAGAAAAGGAGAGTAAAAAAGCCCTGCTCCTGCTAAACTGTGTCCTCCTTATTAATAAAAACATACGATTACCTTTATACAAGTATTAACCTAGTATTAATCTGGCCCTCTCAAATTCCATACTGTTGTGTTTTTTAATATGGAATTTGACAGACGTCAGTTTAATACTAGGTTAATACTTGAATAAAGTTAATCTATGCTTTATTGTTTGAGCTGCTATAGCAATTAAATCTATGTACAATATTGTGATCAGTACACGTCTGGCCGGGTTCATTGATAATACCGACTGAGCCGTACAAAAAGCCAAAAAACCTTATTTGCATGAAGACCGGACGAATGAATGAGCGGATATGATTATTCGCATAATGATTTCAACGAAATTTCCGAATGTGGTTTCCGAGCGATGCCCTTTCAAAATCCTTCAAACAGAGTAATTGTGTTTTTAAATTTAGAACGTTTTCGTTAAACAAAGCTTATTTTAATTAAAAAAAAATTAAATAAATCACATACACTTTTTAAAACAGAAATACGATTCCTCTATTTTCTATGTGTAACTTCTCGTTTTTCATCAGATGTTAAGAGAAATGTTTAAATTTCGAACAAATTCTACCACTTTTTCATGCATTACTTAGCCAGTTTTTAAATAAAACTGTACACTACCCAACGGCAGATGAAAGGTGTTTTTATTTTAGCTTTGTGTACCTACTCCGATATAGTATACAGCGCTGGTGTACCGTTGAATACCTACTTGGTGGTCATACACTGATTATGCTCCTAGCATTTACGATCAACTTTAAAAATAAACTCGATAAAAAATACTCGTCCCTTGATTAATAACCCAAAGGTAAGGGCTTATGACTGGATAAAAAACACGCATCATCCCGAATAGAGGTCCCACAATGTGTGACGTTGTCATCCCGACTTCATTATGGGCGGAGTATTGACATAAAATAAATTTTAGATTCACGTCGCGTTTACGAACACTTGGGACGGAAAATTGTGGTTCTTTGTCAATATTTCAAAGTCACTTTAAAAATATTGAGCTTTATAACGCAAAGCAAAGCAAACATGCTTTTATAAATCTATATACATTACATGTAAATTTACGTGAAGCAAAAACTTTAGGAACATTTTTTTACGAAAACTGCACGGACGGAGGAGTATGAATTTGGTACACTTATAGTTTACGTGTAAGAGAAGTGCAGAACGGTAATATATTTTAATAATAATGTTTATAAAGTACTTTAATTTAATATATAAAACTTTACACACATCACCATGCATTTGATACATTGATATGTATATAAGAATTTAGGACTTTGATATGTTTTTATAGCATAGGGGAACAAATAAGCAGTCAGAGCCATTTGGTGTCGACACCATCCCCCATGGACCGTGCTAAAAAATTACCAGTAAAAGATTAAGTGATTTTTATAGTATAAGGGGCAAAAAGAAATTGGAGCTATTTTCATAACTACCGATGTCCATAGACATCCGCATAGTGGTTATACAGATGCGTCGTTCCTCTTCCCTCCATTGGCCACCGGCTACTTACTGCACGAAATGCGACAGCACAGTGATAATAATAACAAAGTGATAGCACTTTACTCCGGTTTCATGTAAGCGACACACCCCGGTCGTGTCGACCCAATTCGGATACCTCTTACTATTACTATCTTCTATTATTACAATTTATTAACAAAGATATCTAGTATCATACATACGTATCATATAGTAAATGTAGTATACGTATATACTATATGAATACGTATATACTACATGTACTATATGTAAGTATCATCTCATTTTGATCACCCACCCCCTGATCCGGGGTTAAGCATAAGAGTTTCGTGTTGTAATTGTTCCAATCAGATAGAGTGCACCGTGAAACACGAGACCACACAACGGAATCGCACTCGAGGGTGCTTCTTAAACATGAACGGAGGAAATATGAGATTGTTGAACTTTCTTGTATTTTCCAAGATATACAGAGATATATTGAGATACTTAGAGATTTATGTAAATATCTTTAGATAAATAGAGTTCTTTTTGTAGTAATCTTTAACCCCTAATAAAGTTAGGTTTTATAAGTTATAAGTTTGATTTGCATATAGCTGTGTGTCTGTGTATGTGTTTGCTGACGTTAACAGCTGACTTGATCAAGATGGATTTTAGCCACAGTTCATTGTAATCAGCTACTTGTGTTTAGCGTATTTAATAAGTCTGCTTGTTTTGCTTACTGCCTTATATTATTTGAGTGCCTCGTGGTCTAGTGGTAAGCGTGTTCAACCACAGATGTGAGGTCCTGGGTTCGAATCCAAATTCGGACCAAAAATTGTTATTGGGATGGGAGTTGGCGGTGATACACCCCCGTGCCTCGGAGAGCACGTTAAGCCGTAGGTCCTGCGCCTGATTTCTCACCGGTCGTATCGGATTGCCGTCCTATCGGAATATGAGAATAAGGGAAGAGATAGTGTACTTGTGCACTATAATACGTCCTGCGCAGATGGCTCTTCTCTATGAGACGGCCACCGTAGCCGAAATCGGCTAGGACGACTATAATATTATTAGGTTTTATTTCTAAACATTGGATTGAACTACTACTCTAGATCGTTGTATAGTCTGCGAATGCTAAGTTTTCAGATATTTATTGTAGTTTTGTATTTGCATGCATTCGATCAAGTTAAGCAACGTTTGGTGAGGAGGACATCATGATGGGTGTCTTGGTTTCCGTACTCGTATTATCCTTTGAGGGGAATACAAAGTTTCCTCTTCATAATATACTAAGCTTCCCCGAGGAATATGAATCCGTTAGTAGATACATTGAAAATTCCCACCTCGGTTTCCGAGGTTATGTACGAAGATCTTGTAACTTCGTACCTAAGTATTGTACTTAAGCCCAGATAAACTCTAAATTAATTACTATTATATACCTACTCTATATAATTATATTTTATACTCTAAAAAGATTAAAATGTTTTGTTAATCGAATAAGATTATAAATATATAATTTTATTTTATGATATAGGGGGCAAACGATCAGAGGGTGCCATTTTCAAGACTACCGACGTTCATAGACATCCGCATAGAGGCTATACAGATGCCCTGCCCTCCTTTCTCTTCCCTCCTACATGGGCCACCGGCTACTCACACACCGCACGGAACGCGACAGCACAACTGTCACTTTACGCTTTAATATTATGATAGACATTTGTATACTACAATTTCATCCATTATGATGAAATATTTTTTTAATAGTTTTAGTTTACATTAGTTTATTAGCTATAAATATACAAAAATGAAAATGTTTTTTTATAACATATGTTCACGTTTGATTTCTTAATGCCACAATATGTCATGTTCCTTAGAGATGGTTTCCTCTACAGTGATGACAAAAATGATGATAAGAATAATGTAGAGTCTACATTATTCTAACCTATACACTATACAGGTGCTATTGATAAGAAGCACATAGTTTGCGAGGATCCATCTGGTCACGGTATGTTAGTCTTTGTCTTTCCCACCATTTTTATTTACTATTTAACTTTACTAAAAATCAAATCTATCTTCAATTAATTATTTTAATATACCGAGCTTATTGCGTATAGTTGCATCACATTAAATAGCATATTAGCGAGCCTTCGCATCAAGTATAAACTCATTTCC
Source organism: Calycopis cecrops (assembly GCA_001625245.1). Classification (NCBI taxonomy): domain Eukaryota; kingdom Metazoa; phylum Arthropoda; class Insecta; order Lepidoptera; family Lycaenidae; genus Calycopis; species Calycopis cecrops. Next base: position 327,075 of record LUGF01023596.1, read on the forward strand.
GACGTATTAAGGTTTATTTTAGGGCGTAGAAACAAAAGTGCGTAAGAAAAAATACGGTGGTGGCACTAAAAGCCATATTCGACGTCGGTTTCCTCCACTACACGCGACAGCTACACGTCTAGATTGACTATCGACCGGGGTTTATATAAAAAAGTTGTTACATAACCGTAATGGCCTGATAAGGCTCTCGTGCGGACATGATATTTTTTTCTACGATAGATATATTTTTGCCGACCATAGATATAAACCTGACACATGTAGCTTTTGGTAATGTAATAATGATAATAATGTCGTCCTAGCCGATTTCGGCTACGGCGGCCGTCTATATAGACGTGCCATCTGCGCAGGACATATTATAGTGCACAAGTGTGTGCGCAGACACAAGTGCAATCTCTATTCCCTCATTCTCATATTCCGATGGGACGGCAATCCGACACGACCGGTGAGAAATCAGGCGCAGGACCTACGGCTTAACGTGCTCTCCGAGGCACGGGGGTGTAACACCGCCAACTTTCTGACTCCGGACTGTTATTAGGAATTGAAAAATCCCTATAACAATTTTCTGTCCGACCCGGGATTCGAACCCGGGACCTCACGTCTGTGGTTGAACACGCCTACCACTAGACCACGAGGCAGTCAAAAAAAAAAGTTTTTTTTTTTTTGGTAATGTAAAGCTATGCTAACAAGTTTCGTGCGAGTTGTGATTTACATGGCAAGCAGGGGGGTTTAAAGGACACCACATATGCCGTCAGCTTACTCTCTTAAATGCTTTTTTCTTTTACACTAGCCATTTCTCTTATAGGTTAAAATATAGAGCTACCTTAAGCTGAAATAGTTCCAAATTACAGCTACAAAGTCGCAAAGTACATACGGAAAGGAATGGAAACAATTTACTCAGCCAAAATAACTTCGTCAACAATTGACTATTTATTACTGGTACCTTCTGCGATTCACTACAAATATACTGAATAAGCGTCAATGGTATGGTCAATGAGTCAGAATTAAGAGGTAGTGCGATGTTGCATTCCTCGCGAAAACGCTGACACGTCGTGTCATCTTTGAATTCCTACGCTCTGTCATCGTGGCAACCATGACACAAAGTAAAGCAATACATCACTGTCACCATACACACATAACACTCGGTCGCAGTAGGTAAGTTAATTAATAATTTATTTAGAAGCCGTTAAACATTAATTACCGTATGGGCCGCGAAACTCACTTCATAGGTAATTAATTATGACATCCATACTTCCGGTAATTCCCCAGACTTCGGCCCGTTTTCAATTCCGCCTGCATTTAATAACTTCATCTATATACGTGTTCAATTGATATTTATTGGTAATGGGATGACGTAAGCTGTTTTTTATATAAATTATATAAATACGTCATTTATATGAGATATTTTAATATAAATAATACATTTATTTAATATATTATATTTATATTAAATAATATATAAATTTAATAATAAATTTTGTTATGCAATACTTTAATGGCTGGTATTTTTATAATGCCAGAGGTCAAACGAGCATTCGGAGCCATTTACTACGCCCGTTATCAGCGAGATTTAATATTTGCGTTGGCCTTCTTCATCCACCACTCAGGGCTGGCTACTTACAAACCGCACAAAACTCGACAGTAAAAGGCGCCTCCCGGGTCGTGCCAGCCCTATACTAAGGCTACTCGTGGCAATATTCTTGCAATAGCCGCGCCATAACTGTCGAACTAGTGAAGACCATTTTGTCTTCTTGGTATAGGGGGACGATAGGGGGACAGACCTCCTCTTTTCCCGCAGCTGGGAAGAGATGTACCGGATGTGGAAATTGATGAGATTGTATTACTTCTGCCTTTCAGACAAACATAATACCTATACACCCACGCGCACGGGAAGCTCAAATTAGAAATAGATTTAAACTAGCTGCGCCCCGCGGTTGCACTTGCGCAAAACCTGTCTCATGCCAAACATAAAATTTTTCGCAATAATAAGCCGTTGTTGTTTTAGATTGGAATTTAGTTAGACCTCTCACTTGCAAGACACCGGCGTGAAGTGACAGCTGTGCTGCCGCGTTTCTTGCGGTGTGTAGTGTGTGAAGTACGGACACGGTAGCCCAAAGAGGGAGAGTAGTAAAGAGGGCAACGCATGTGTATAGCCTCTACGAGGATGTCTATGGTTAACGACAGCCATGAAAATGTGCCGACTGCTCCTTTTCCCCCCTATATTATAAAAAGTAGGATTGGCTTTCAAGTTTTTTCGTTTCCGAACCTATACTACCTGGGGTTCTTCTAGAAAAGAGCTTAATCTTATTTTAAAGGCCGGCAAAGCGCCTGCAAAGCCTCGAGTTTTGCAAATGGGCGGTGGTAGTCGTCTATCATCTGCTCGTTTGCCCCTTATCCTATAAAAAAAATGTAAAGCAAGTATTGAAATAGCTTTAAAAGCAAAATCGATGGCTCTCATGGATTGAATAAGAATACTCCATGGCATGGCCGGAAACGGTGCGATCCAGCCATAGACAGTTGAATACTAATTGTCCAATTTTCTGAATAATAACTGCTAAAGGAAACTGAAGCATCATGGTTGGAGTTAAAATTCATATTTGTATATCGAATGAATATTATGATCAATACGAAAGTTTGTTTGTGTGTTTGTCATTCATTCAAGCAAATACCACTTAACGGATTTGGCTTAAATTTGGCATACAGATTATAGTCCAATCCAGATTTCCACCAAAACATAATTTTACATTCCATCCCGAAAGAATGAAGAGTTCCTTTAGGATAGATATATGAAGACTTGGTTTAAGCTGGCCATCTTATATTATAAATGTGAAAGTTTGTATGCTTGTTTGTTTGTTACTCCTTCACGCAAAAACTGCTGAACCGATTTTCATGAAATTTGGCACACACATAGAGGGTACCTTGGATTAACACAGTATAGTTTTATCCCGAAAAAATGTTTCTATGGGATGCCATGAGACGATTTTCCACGATATCGAAATTTACGCGGGTGAAACCGCGGGGCGCAGCTAGTTGAAATATAAATTAATTTAAGCTATGTTACTACATTTTTAAATGCCTTTTCTACCTCTACCTATAAGGTGAGGTACTTATCTATACTATATAACTTTGGCATCGTATATTAAATCCTATTTAATATAATACAAGAGACCATCCATCCAGGGTAAGGACAAGGGAGACTATTTTTATATTATAGCATTTCTTGGATTGATATCAGCGAATTTTCGAATTGAAGCCCGCTTAGCATCAGAGGTGGCTGGTCGTCTGCTGCTAATGCCATAAAAATGCTATCCAACCCGTTCCAAAAATGACATTAAACTAATCATGATGGGACTTTAAATTGATTAGTTTAAGCACAAAAAATAATCACCTAAACAATCACACTGTCATGTAATCAATTATTGCAGTTATGAATCACCGTGTATTTCATAAGATCGTACGATAACTTGCTCGCGATGATATTTCGACATTAAAATCTCATCAACTATTTAGGTTTTTTTAATAGGATAAGATAAACGAGCAGATAGTAGATGACTACCGTCGCCCATAAATATCCGCAAAAGCCGAGGCTATGCAGGCGCGTTGATGGCCTTTTAAATTATACACAACTTCAGAAAAGGAAACAGAGAATGACGAAACACAGTAAGAGGTAGGTACACTGGATGCATGCATGTAGACGGATTGGGCCGGCACGACCAGGTAGGTACCTCTCGCTAACGCGATAGCGCTGACAGCTATTGCATTTTTCCGTGCTGTGTATAACAGCGCCGGACTTAGACTTCGGCGGCCTAAAAGCAGAGGAAGTGGTGACTGGTGGAGGCCCTCAAATTGTTTGTGGTTAACTGTCAAAGTTTCTATTAAGATGAAGTTAAAGAAGAGAGCAACTGAATAAGATGGCTTTTTTAAGGTGTGGTGGCGGCCCATTAGCAACTCAGTGGAACAAAAAACAATAAGGACTGTATCTACCGAGCAGGATATTATTGTCTCTACGTTTATACATCAAGAAGTGAAGGGTAGACTACAATAATGTAGAGTAGATATTGTAGATGTTTTTTCTTTTATAATGTTGCCTTTTTTTATGGTATAAGGGCCAAACGAGCAGTCGGAGCCATTGTCACGATCACTGACGCCCATAGACATCCGCATAGAGGCTATACAGATGCGCTGCCCTCCTTTCTCCTCCCACCTCCATGGGCCACCGGCCACTTACACACCGCACGAAACGCTAAACGCTAAACGCGCACTATGTTGCCTCTGGCACCAGGGTGTGTAAGTAGTCGGTGGCCTCATGGAGGTGGGAAGAGGAAGAGCATCTCACCTGTGAAAACACTATGCGGATGTCTCTGGGCGTCGGTAAACATAAAAACTGTTCCAAATGTTCGTTTGTCCATTTAAACTTATAAAAAAATTATACTTTCCCCCATAATATATAATTAATTAACATTTAAAACAAATTAACAAGAAAAACAAGGAATAAAATACACACAACGCAAACAAAGCTAAAACAAACACTCATCTTTGCAAAAACCACATTCGCATTATATATTCAGCATATTACATTTCATTGGGCGTGCACAAAAGGAACACGAAACCTTATTTCACCTAACTCCATTGCTAAAAAAGAAATTACCATTTAGAATAAACGTTTTCACTGTCAATAAGGCATACCTCCTCCATCAACGGGCGTTTGTACAACGTCAAACGGCGTTTACCTGCAAACAAACAAAAGCAAACATTGAGTAATTAACATATACAGAGCGATACAATGCTATATATACAATATATATGTTTATGCCGAATTTAAGGCCTCCGACATGACATATTTACTAAATTATGTATATTGATATCTTAAGGTTATGCGAATATTACTCATTATAATAAAAGAATTTTAACGGATTTTATCGTGGTTTATTCCACGTCGGACTTCAGATCGTGATCACGGCTGGTAGCTTCTGAAACGTCAGACTTTGGTAAGAGGTAGTGCCACACTGCATGCTTGCATGCAGTCGAATTGGGCCGGCACGACCGGGGAGGTACCTCTCGCTTACACGAGACTGGCGTAAAGTGACAGCTGTGTGCTG
>LUGF01023596.1:355209-375786 GCA_001625245.1 Calycopis cecrops
AATGACAGTCGGAATCATGTACGTATCGTTACGGTGCGTAATTTAAATGATACTTCGGAGATTAAATTCGAATCAGTTTATTCCGGCGTGCGAACAAATTGTATGTACTAATGGCCTCTCTACCATAAGTGAATAGCCTAAACTAAACTTACGTAAGGTAACTTCTTCCCTAGTAACCTGTACTAAGAATAGGTTCTTAAATATCATAAAACTTGACGAAATATTATAAAGTCAGTATCATAAATCCAGAAATCATTTGAAACCATAACCAAAAATAATTGGTGTTCATATAAATGTTATTAAAATTGTATGTGTAAAATGTATGCTTTATTTTAATATTACCGATTTTTTATCAAGTTTCATTAGGGCAAAAATAGAAAACACTTTAACAAAAATCGAATTGAATGAAAAAAAAATGCCGCCGTGCACAAAGGCGCGCTATCGCTAAGCTAGATCTCCAGGCAGGCAGCTTGTACCAGGGGTGCTTAAGAAATAAGAACATGTGTTCGCTATTCAAAAAACACTTAGTATTATTATTATATTTTATTTTTTCTTTCCATAACCTATCATAATTTGCTCTTTTAGACTGTCTAATTACATACTTACTACAACAACGGTTAGTAAAGCAATAGCGCACAGCGATAGCTTTGGCAGTAGTTGCAACATTTCTGCCACTAATTGCTTGATGTTGCCTTTATAATTGATATACGCAGTAGCTTTAGTGTAATGCAAAATGAAACATTAACAGAATGAACAAGGAAATGTGCTTGTGTAACGCCAAGGTTAGCGGTGAAGGTAGTTGGCATAACTGAGAAATATCTCTCGTCGCCGCGCAACCGACAACGCTGAGCCCTTATAGAGAACCTGTTAGGTCGAGTTTTATAAGACGCATTAATTGTTAAAGTCCATTCTTGGCCGAACTCTATGCCGGTGAATATTCTGGATTCTTTAAAACTGGTATTTTCTTTCAGCTCTTATTGGTTTAGAATCATCGCTGCTTTTCATGTATATTTAACATATTATGCAACTATTTAAAAAAAATACTTGAGTATTTAAAAATTGTAAATATGGTAATTGTATTTTTGCTTTGTTACATGGATTTTTGTCATTTGCAAAAAACTTAACACCAGATCATTACAAGCCTGTGTAAGGCGAGAGACAAGTATACCCGCGCAATTTCACTGCAAAGGAGAGGTTACAACTTAGATAAAACATTCTTGATATTTGAAAACATAACTGAAAATAGAAGATCCTACCGCGAGTTAAAAGAATCTACTCTTCATAAATCTCTTTATTATTTTAGACGTCGCTCGCGTCTCTAAGAATTACAAGACACATCCACTTGCATGGAATATCCCTCGCGCCAATGTTTGAAATAAGCGGATATTGTGTGAGATGCTGCAGAGTATTTGAAATATTCAATCATGATAAACTATGTAAAAAGCTTTCATTTTCTCAGAGCATGTATCTTTTGTAAGAATATATATTACGACTATATTAATGTAAACAAGATCATAAAAATGTAATTCGCGTTTATCTTTAGCACTTTGCATTGCTTGCCAAATACGAAAAAAATTTGGCAACTACATTCGTTATATACGCATTTTGGTGAAATGAACGATTTCCACAGCTAAACACAGGCCCAAGAGCCCTTATCTAGTAATTTCAATCCAAATATTGTCGTCACTTCTGACCGTTTCTATACTCTTGTACCAGGTAGTGTCATTGTCGTTTTGTCACATAGACCGACACGACAACGAATTAAACGTATAACGTCTTTGCTTTAAATTTAATTTAGTTGCTGGCGTAGCAACAGGGTTGCTACGTCACCAACAGCTAGTACACCATTATATCTTTCTATACGCGTTACCCTAGAGTAGGCAGGCTTGAAAAAAAAACAACAGACGTTCACAGGACGGACCGGTGGAACCGTTGAGACAACTCGATCCAAGGCTGTCGAGCGTTTTTTGTCCGCCCGCCTGTTGTTGCTCATTGTAAGAAGCCGGTCCTCTACTATTTATTTCGTGGTAACACTTCATGCTCGGAACTTTACTCTGCGATACTCGTTATTTTAGTGAACCAAAGAAATTTTGAAAGAAATGTAATTCTCCATGCAGTACCTAGCTGCGTTGATTAGTGTAATTGGTCTGCATGTGACACACTAAGTACGAGTAGATACGATAACATTTTATCTATATATATAAAACTCAAACGTGACATCGCCATCTATCAACGCACAGCCCAAACCACTGGACGGATCAAGCTGAAATTTGGCATCTAGGCAGATGTTACGACGTAGGCATCCGCTAAGAAAGGATTTTTAGAAATTCAACCCCTAAGGGGGTGAAATAGGGTGAAGTTTATATGGATTTCTTAGAAATTAACGCGGGTGAAACCGCGGGGCACAGCCAGTCTTCGTATAAAACCATCCTTCAATATATGTCTGTGGCGCTCCTTCAGTTTAGTATAGAGATATTGACAGATATGCACTCATATACAGATATCTTAATTCTTACCGGATCTACATAGTGTGTGAAGGCCTTAACGTGGACACCAGCAGTAGTGGCGTCTGTTGAATGAGGCTTATGTTTGTTTCTGATTGTTTTGAGTACTTAATGTTAATTCAATAGTGATGATTAAGATATCCATCAGTCTTTTTACAAAATTTTCTCGAAGTGTTTGCCCTTTTTATATTTAAAACTTTTTTTTTTGTATTTATTCAAGAGACATTACTGCAACTATGCAGATGTATTTGAGCGTGTCGTGGTTGTAATCGCATCAACTATGAATAAGTTTTGTTACATATGATACAGAAGTACCTACTACAAAGCCTGATCCTTGCCCTTCTGTGCACGACTTGGGCTCGATTTTAAGCAGGCTCACGTCCATCAACGAAGTTTCGTCGTTATGAACACATGTAGCGAAAACAAAGAAACTTTCGTGTTGATAATAATCCGCTCCGATACGGATCGCTACTGTGTATTCGCGTGTATCGAGAACAGAAAAGTTTCCTGTAAATCCAATCTCTACCGAAATTTCTGGAACAACTGATGAACAAATCGCAAGTTTTTAAACAAGTCTATTAATTATTGTATATATACAAGCTGTGCTCCAGGTTTCAGACGCGTAAGTTTCGATCCCGTGGAAATATCGAGATGGAGTTTCCCAGACCTACCCGATATGCACACAAAATTTTATGAGATTCGGTCGAGCCGTATTGGAGGAATATGGTTACCAACATTGTGACTATAGAAAGATATAATGGTGTAATAGCTGTTGGTGGCGTAGCAACCCTGTTCGCGTTGCTACGCCAACTAAATAAAATTTAAAGCAAAGACTTCATAGAAATATTCAATTCCTTGTCGTGTCGATGTATGTGACAAAACATAACATAACGTAACCAACATTGTGACACGAGAAATTTATATGTAAGATCAAAAGCAAAGCTGACTGATTATATCGACGCACAGCCGACATTAAAGTGCCGAGGAACTTGGAATTTGGCACAGGGGTTCCTTTCATAGGCAATGCGCACTAAGGAAGGATTTTCAGAAAAACAATCCCTAACAGGGTGAAATACTAAAGTTTGTTGATCATGTGCCGCAAGTGAAAGCGCGGGGCAAAGCTGTTTTTTTTTTATGATATAGGAGGACAAACGAGCAGTCGGAGTCATTTTCATGACTACCGACGCCCACAAACATCCGCATAGAGGCTATACAGATGCGCTGCCCTCATTTCTCCTCCCACCTCCATGGGCCACCGGCTACTTACACACCGCACGAAACGCGACAGCACAGCTGTCACTTCACGCCAGTCTCGTGTAAGCGAGAGGTACCTCCCCGGTCGTGCCGGCCCAATTCGACTGCATGCAAGCATGCAGTGTGGCACTACCTCTTACCAAAAGTTTTCGTATAAAACAGCTCAAAGCAGCTGTATAGTTAGAATTATTATCAATGGTTCCTAGAACTCGGAATTTACAGAATATTTAGGACATTTATCAGTTACACAATAGTGTGTATGAAACGCAATCAGAAACATTTGTTGGTCACTACAAAACTTGTTTGTTTCTAATTTTTTTGTCACGCTTGGCAAGTTGGGGGGAATAAATTACGACTTTGGGAGCTGAATAACAAATATTCAAGTAATTTTCCTGCTAACCTTGTCAAAGGTCTTTCCAATCCAAAATCTAATTTTTACATTTTTCACTTACAAAATTTGCCGGTGGTAGATTTACTTAATTGTTGACGTTCAAAAAGTAATTCCTGTAATTTTATTTTGAATAAAAACTTTTCTTTATTTCTTTTTTCTTTTTGCAAATATTAGAGTAGGTATTAATACGGCATGAAGTTATGCCCATGTACTGGTTGATGCGGTATGGATGCCATATCCAGCAGTGATATAGCATAGGAGGACAAACAAGTAGTCGGAGCCATTTTCATGACTACCGACATTCACAGACATCTGCTGCAAGTTTCCGGATTCGTTAGCCTCCTTCCTCCTCTCCCTCCATGGGCCATCGGCTACTTACACCGCACGAAACGTGACAGCACAGCTGTCACTTTCCGCCATTGTCGTGTAAGCGAGACAGTTACCTCGCGAGCGAGGACCAATTCGGCTACAAAGCAGAGGCACTACCTCTTACTTAATTTTCATTCAGCAGTGGAGATGGAGCCGTAATGAAAATGAAGTTATTAAATGGCTACGCGCACTTAAACGTGCAAACTGATAAGCAAACGCAATACCGCATACCTCTCACGTGAACCATGGAAATATATGCGGTGGGTGATTGCTGTTATAGGTCATGCCGACTTTTTTATAGTACAAGGGAGCAAACGAGAAGACGGAGACATTTTCATGACTACTCTCTCTCATAGACATAGAGGTTAAACAGATACGTTGCCCTCCTTTCTTCTCCTGCCTCCATGGACTAACTTTCCTTTGACATAATTATTTAATACTCGGACAGCGTGGTCTTTCAGGTGCAAGTGCGGATGCAGATGTGTCGCCATCCTTCCCCTCCTCCCATGTACCACAAGAAACACGTAAATTGCACAAAAGTATTAATAGAATAGAATAGAAAATATTTTTTTTGTGTACAGTACTAAAATGGGACAATACTCATAATATGAATATTAAAATTTTAAGAATTATTTGTGCAATTAATTATTAAGTGATAGCGACCTAACAGGATATCATGTTCAATACATGATATCCTGTTAGATCGCACATAAATATGTAACGCCTTTGTACTCATGATTACAATAAAGATTTGAATTTAAAAATATTTACTTAGTGTCTAGTAACAGCTGTCAATTTGCGGGAGTGTCAACATGTAACAAAAACAATGAAAGAGCTACCTCCCCGATCGTGCCGGCCCAATCCAAGACACTACATGTCTTACCACCGTTATTCATAATTAATTACACAGAAAAACGCAAAGACAAAGCAAAAGACGGCAAAGGCAGGCCTTAGTAAATACAGAGTACATGACGAATCATTAGTCTTCAACACAAAGAGCCGATGGATGACTAATTTTACTCGCTATGAGTCAAGCCAGTAAGTGTAAACGGGCCACGGCCTGAGAACACGCGTCACGGCTCATGAACAAAGAATAAGGGACAGACACGACCGATGATTACGGAGGAATCCCAGCGTAACCTGGCCCATCGTACCTTCCCGGGTCGATTTAAAATGGGGACGCGGAGAATGCGTTTGACACGTCGCAAGCTCTCGCTATCCTGGTCAAATCGGAACGCTGAAGAAAGGGCGTGGTGAGTAATGGTCTCATTTCCCACGTCTGAAGCTATTAGCCGATAATTACGAGTTTTACATAAATGATACGCGCTGATTAATAGCGGTGCATTATTTTATGTCGCGCAGGGGAGTGTATCTTTGACGGCAAGCATTTGTAGCTAGGAATATCTAATGTGTTTTAGTGTGTTTCATAATTGTATTTTTCTTGTAGTGTAATACGGCAAACAAGCAGTCGAAGCTGTTTTCAAGACTACAGACGTCAATAGACATCCGCATAGAGGTTATACAGATTGCATTCCTTCTCCTCTCTATGGGCCACCGGATATGTACTAAGCGCGACAGCACAGCTGTCACTTTACGCCTGTGTCGTGTAAGCGAGAGGAACCTCTCAGGTCGTTCCAATTCGGCTACAACACAGCGTGGCACTACCTTTTACTAAGACCTGAGATACATTTGCATTAACCAAAAGTTAGAGGTAGTGCTTTGCCAAAGTGCAGCGGAATTAGGCCGGCACTACCGCAAGCGTACCACTCACAGCTATGCTGTCGCGTTTTATGCGGTTCCCGGCGGAGATGATGATGATGGAGAAAAGTAGCCTTGATCTCATTAATAATTTTTTTGGGATACAAATTATTTTATGTAATTCTATATTGTTATCTACATCTATGTCAAATTTCGTTTAAATCTGTTTAGCAGTTTTCACAGAAAAGAAATACAAACATGCAAATGATGCATTCATGATATTAGTATAGCACCTAATCTCTACTAATATTATAAATGTGAATGTGAGTTTGTTTGTTACGCTTTCACGCCAAAATATCAACCGTTCCATCAACATGTTTAGTAAGAGGTAGTGCCACACTGCATGCTTGCTTGGAGTAAAGTGACAGCTGCGCTGTCGCGTTTCGTGCGGTGTGTAAGTAGCCGGTGGCCCATGGAGGTGGGAGGAGAAAGGAGGGCAGCGCATCTGTATAGCCTCTAGGGCTGGGCGTGGGTAGTCATGAAAACGGCTCCGGCTGCTCGTTTGCCCTCATATATCATAAAAAAAAACCGATCATCATGAAACTTAAATATATATTCTCAGCAATATTAGAAAGGGCATAATATACGTTCACGTACGCAAAGCCGTGGCTAAAGCTAGTATAATATAAGATATGGAATATTAAACATTAGTTATGTTAGAAGTGGCCGAGTACGGTGTTAACGCAGTCCTATATACGGCTGTGCAGGCACTGGCCTTATTGCCTTATCGTTATTTACCATTCGGGCGTGTTGCACTACCAAGCCTTAACCTTGGCTACTTGGAAATGTTTACAATATATTACTTATAATTATTATACCTACTATATAACCTTACATTGTTTGTCATTATTAACCTTTTTTATATTTTTTCCTATGATTATCTCAAATGGCGGTCGTATTCAGCTAACCCTTACTAATATTATAAATGCGAAAGTAGCTCTGTCTTTCTGTCTGTCTGTTACCTTTTCACGCCTAAACCATCCAACCGATTTTGCTGAAATTTGGTATGTAGATAGTTTGCTAGATACAATATAACAAAAGTAAGGTGTACGTGTCGTGCGGTGTGTAAGTAACCGGTGGCCCATGGATGGAGGAGGAAGGAGGGCAACATTTAACCTCCATGCGCAATGGGCGTCGGTAGTCTATAAAGTCCCATAGAGGTGGGAGGAGAAAGGAAAGCAGCGCATCTGTATAGCCTCTATGCGGATGTTTGTGGGCGTCGGTAGTCATGAAAATGGCTTCGGCTGCTCGTTTGCCCTCCTATATCATAAAAAAAATCGGCTCCGATTTCTCGTTTGCCCCCTTATACTATTAAAACATATTTAACGGCTCTCGCCACAGCATATTTTATGTGCAATAAATATACAGCAATTGGCCGTACAATTGCTCCACGGAATGTCATTGTTGACCGATCACCCCTATGCGCTTAATTGGATGATTGTTTTTAATTATAGCGGGGACCTTCGTTAGACGAGGATGTGGTTTAACGGTTACTACCCTCATGTAACGTCTATTTACTTTCATTTATTATTGTGAGCATGTGTGCGTCCATATCTATTTTCTTTTTTTTTTGAACTTAGGGATCTTCAAGAAAAGAGCGTTCCTCTTCCTTAAAGGCCGGCAACGCGTCTGCAAAACACCTAGTTTTGCGGATGTCTATGGGCGGCGGTAGTCACTAGCCACCTGCTCGTTTGCCCCCTATATCATAAAAAAAAGAACTAGAGGAATACATTTACATAAGATGTCTAGAACCCCAGATGACCCCTAGACCTATGTCGGACTCGACACTTGGTGCAATATCGACTAAGCCTCTGCAGTATATAATGGCTGAAGGCACCCCTTCAGCAACTATAATTGGAGGGCCCCGGATCTCCAGGCAACAGGATCCCTTCAACGAAAAGGCCGGACTTCCACCTGGGGGCTGCCTCTACTACAAAGTCCCTATTCCCTACTAAGTTTTTTTTTATAGCATAGGAGGCAAACGAGCAGTTAGGTCACCTGATGTAAAGTGAACACCAACGCCCACAGACATCTGTAACACCAGAGGTCTAACAGATGCGTTGCCGACCTTTGAGGAAAGAATAAGCTCTAATAAGTAGTCGGAATCGTCCAAGTCCGCCTTATAGCTCCACTAAAATTGCTCACGTTGGTTACGTATGTTATGTATGATAGGTATTCATGATAATAATAACATACATACTTCTTACTAGTTATGACCTAGACATATCTTTTCATCCACGGTCATACACCTTTCCGTGCACTTTCAATTCCGCCAGTAGATAATATGACCTTTTTGAAAGAGACCATGTATCAACCCTAACAGGTTTCGTTAAAATGCCCTTACATGCAGACATTCCAGCTTCAAGAGGAGCTTCTCTCTGCAGTTCATCGCCTTCTTGTTTTCGTTCAATTGGCAGAATATTGGTGGCAGGTCTCATTGTTAAATCTAGTCAAAGTGTCAGATAAATGAAACAATCTTTGTGGTCCATTCATCAGATAGTGTAGTGGTATACATACTAAATTCCACTTCACATTCATTTTTTTAATAATTATATTTACCTATACCACAAGATTCATATTCCTCCATTCGGACACCAACGTTTAAATGTGAAGTGGTTACAAATTTAAATATCGCTTATACGTTTTTTATATTCCTAGAGACGTGTATTTCGAGTATTTCAACTACGTATTTTATTGCGCGGTAAACACAAAAATAAACAGACCGGTGGCCCTTTTGATGTTAAATGTCAGTTGCTCGTAAACATTTTGTCACCGGAAGACACTCGCGGTGATTTCCCTCCGACGAAGCTCCAACAGATCTACTTCCAATTGTTATTATTTCACGCAAAAACAACTCGATGGATGTTGAAGAGTTTTACATAGATAGAGATTATAACCTGGAATAACATTATAAAATTTTCAATACCGATAAATAAATGGTGCCCCTGCGATACATTTTATACGGGTAAAACCGCGGGGCACAACCAGCAGAATAAAGAAACCCCGCAATAGAAATAGTCTGTACTTGATAAATAACAAACAATAGAAACTAAAGCGAATAAAAAGCATCGAATCGCCGACAAAACTAGATATAAGATTGGGTAAGGTCAGTAACATCTGAAATCTGGCAAGCCGCCGAGCGCCGACCGGACTACTCCAGTCATTCAGGGTCAATGCAAAATATAACTTAACATTTTAACCTTAGAGCGGACTTTTCAATGACGAGGGTTCATTGGAGCCCACTTATCACAAATATGGGAGCTGCAAGATAATTTACATCTCACATTATTCGGTAACTAATGGCGCGTTAACAGATATCCAGTGACGCGACTTGTGAAGTTCGACAATAAAATAAATCTATTATGTTCCAGAGGTGATTTAATGGCCGATTCAGCCGTGACAGCGCTTAGTCATTAGAAAATTTGAGAAGGTTCGAGAACATATAATGCTATTTTACCTGTAAAATGTATGTATAATAGCTTATTAGCTTCAGTTATAACAAGTGTAATCCATATTAATACATGCGAAAGTGTTTTTGTTTGTTTGTCCTTCTTTCACGTGAAATCGAAGTAACGGATTGATGTGATATTTGATAAGGAGATAGTTGTAGGATTGAAGAGCGCCATCGGCTCGAAATATGTACCTTTTTTTCTCCCACGCGAGCGAAGCCGAGGGTAACAACTAGTAAATAATATTGGACGTGTATATCATAGTATATACAATATCTCTCGCTATATGTATGGCACCCCATCTTCGTCTATGAAAAGACTACTAATAGCGGTGCTCTGCACTATCGTTTGCCATAGGTATATAAAATAAATAATGCCCTAAGGGTATTATTATTTCGGGACAAAAATAATTTTTATATTGTAATCTGTATTTGTACCAATACAAATCCAATACCAAAAATATCGAATCCGTTCAGTAGTTTCCGCGTGAAAGTATATCAAGCACACAAGCATACATACAAACTACTTGTACGATTTAGGGCTTAGAGGAAACATTATATTATTAGATTTTTCAAAAAGTTAAGGTATTTATGTTAATATTTTTAAGAACGTTCTTAGATTGTCATTAAATTTGTATTTGTTAAACGATCGGTTATTATTATTATTATATAATATACAAATTGGGGGAGACCTATCTCTAACAGTGGACATCTTCCGGATGATGATCAAACGATCCGTCACCCCTGCTGATCGTAACCACCCCGATTGTAACATGACAAATTATCAAGTAAAATGTCAGCACTTTATCCACATGAAAATCAGGGGACAATCACCTTAAATGTCAACCATCAACTCCAAAGCCAAATCAATAACAGAAACGTCACTGTACATATATCACGCTAATCATTAAACGAGTACATGTTCTGTGGTGTATGTAATGTTTTGTACATAGAATTTCTTCTAAGGTAGAACTTATAATACCTAAACAGTTAAATGAAAAGTTACAGGCGAATGTATTTTTTTAGTTTTGACTTTTTACACTTTATTTTCAGGCTTTCAGGCCCGCGGTAAAAAAAATATTAAAATCGTAAGAAGCGTGACAAAAATAAAGCTTAGTTACCACGCTTATGTATTTTGCGCACCCTTCACTTTAGAATCGTGTTCATTTATTTCAGAACTTTAGAGAAAACTCCAATTTGTCATAGCCATGTTGATTTTATATTTTTGCCAATATTTAGCGTGACCTCCACGATAGACCAACACAGCAAAAAGCAGCAGGGCTCTGCCTCATAAATAAGGCTGCCATTAAACAGATGACGCTCGCGTGTCAGATCGGCCATATACAGGTTTTATTATTTGGTATCATTTAGCGTGACGTCTACTACAGACCTTAAAAAGAAGCAGGACTGTTCCTTATAATTCTGCCATTAAACAGATGACGCTCGGGTTTCTGATCTGACATATATAATTTTTTAATTTTTGCCGCTATTTAGCGTGACCTCCACGATAGACCAGTACCAGACCTACTTTAAAAGCAGCAGGGCTCTGCCTTATCAATAAGTCCGCATTAAACAGATGACGCTCGCGTGACAGATCTGATATTTTTTTTGGTATAATTGAGCGTGACATCTTCTACAGATCAGTACCTTAAAAAGCAGCCGGGCTGTGCCTTATCAAAAAGTCTGCCATTAAACAGATGAAGGTCGCGTGACAGATCTGATATTTTTTTTGGTATAATTGAGCGTGACATCTACAGATCAGTACCTTAAAAAGCAGCCGGGCTGTGCCTTATCAAAAAGTCTGCCATTAAACAGATGACGCGCTGAATGATATCGGGGCCCGCATTGCGTCGCCGAGCCCGTATCGGAGTGCGGAAATCGTACCGCAGATAGTATTCGCACTTCCTACTCTATCCTTGGAATATTATAAACGGTACGATTGGAGTTTGTAATTTTTCATAACACCACTTAGTTTAATGTTTATTAGTTTTAATGCGTTCAGATTTGTATCACTTTAATATTGACGCGTGTATCTGGAGGAAGACAGATTATCCTCGTAACAAAAAATCATCACCCTTTGCAGTCCACTGTTGGACATAGAGGTCTCTCAAAGGACGCCACTGGCCTCGATCTTCGGCTATCTTTTCCCTCTTCCAGAAGACCAACCTTTACAATGTCAGATAAAATTTATATTAAGTTGACGTTTTACTACCAACCGCAAGTTCCGGTATTAACACGTATAGTGTGGGCTTTAATTCCTCCACCCGACAGAATTTACGATGCTCTTTTTATTATATCATTGTGGCGTGGGCAGGACGAGACAGGTCTTGCCACGTTGTGTGTGATTTTAACAAACGTATTTCAGAACTACATCAAAATATAAGGGTCCATTCACACCAAAAGCGCGGCAAAGGGCAGCGAAGCGAAGCGCAGTTTATGTGTCATATGAATTTCAGCTTTATAATAGTTACTATAATACTTATTATCGCATGACAAACTCGAACGAGACGCGCGACTGCGCGAGAAGTCGCTGGAATCCGCGCGGAAGTCGCGAGAATTCGATAATAATTACTACAGAAATGAAAATAAAGTTTAAATTTATATGACACTGAAAGTGCGCTCCGCTTCGCTGCCCTTCGCCGCGCTTTTGGTGTGAATTGACCCTAACACAATATCTGAAGAATAATGTTCCCTAACGGGATAAGCCAGGGAACCGAGTTGCATAGCACACTTGCCTTGCTTCCCCCACATTCCTAACTCTCTTCATACATACACGCCGGTTGCGAACTCTTTAAAGATAATTTTAAACAATAAAACTACGAAACTACGAAGAATTTAGAGCAAGGAAACAGTGTCAAATATAAAAAGTATTTAGTTCTTGTTCCTGAGTTTCGTGCCTATAGCATTTACAAAATTATCTGCACTCCCAACAATCACAGACGATGTTACACACAACAACAAAAACAATCATTTCGCACAACCCGCACTCAAGTCTTGTACATTTGAGCCAACAGGAAAAATACTTATTTACAACATGCTGTTGTACTGTTGACATACATTGTACAAGTCGTGATAAATTCTAAAACGTAGGCGTTATACTTCAAGTCCTAGATAGATAACCTTTACGTTTCCGTTTCCTGCTGGCAATTAAATTACATTTTTAATTTTGTTGTTTTTTATTTTTCTCGCGGAGACATTACTGCTGTGGCATTGTGCAATTCTGCAGACGCCTGGCATTCTGTGCACGTTTTATTTGGGTTTTGTGACATACGTCTTTGTAGCTTGTTCAAGTTGAGTAATAGAACGTCGAGACATTGTTTTATTATATTATGTATTAAGTATGTATATCTGACCGATCGGACCACGCGTTGCTGTGGCTGATTTTACTGTAAAAATATCGAGGTCATTAAGTTTAAATAAAATGTAGGACAAATTAGTGTAAATTTGTTCTATAACAATAATGGGAAAACATAGGCTAAACAAAAAAAATTATATCTGTTAATTTTATGAAATTCGGTCCATCGGTCTAATCTACGAACTTTCGGAGGGAGAGAGACAGTACCTATGTCTGTCTTTCCAATCGTGACACGAGTTTTTGTAGGTATACATACAGATCCTACATTCATAACTTTACTTATTATTTATAATAATTCTTCTTCCAATTTGTTTTATTGATCAATGAATGATTTGATCGCCGTCCTAGCAATAATTGAAATAACGTTCAGTAACGTCGAAAAAAAGACTCCGATGATGATAATTGTAACCACATAAACGACAAGTAAATCGTCTAAACAATTACATACGCCAACACAATTTACTGGCAAAACAAAGAAGCCGTACAAGCTATAAAGAGATTATATTTTGTCAACATTCAGATAACAGAAAAGCTAATTATAGTACCGCCTGTAACTTTATCCGTGCTGTGTATTAAATATCATTTCTTTTTCACGGCTATTCTCATCAAGTCTCGTAGTCGTACGGGCGTTTAATATAACGCCCACTTCGAGCCTCACATTCGGCGTTCTTTGATTCAATATCCTATTCGACTCGCTATTTGTGAGACAGCCACGTACTGGCCCAACAACTGATACGTGGCACTACAATAGATAGGACGGAGGGATTTAACGTCTCACGTTTTATTGATAGGCGACATTTATAAAGGCCGAATTAGAAGCCAAATGTCGGTATAACTTATTGTCACTGTATAAGTCAAGAAGTTTTGCATTTATATCAATCACAAAGGGTTATAACTATAAAGGTAACGTATAGCAGATTTTTCTAGAAATCATAGTTTAATACACTTAGGTATCTTTCTACAAGCAGGTTCAAGTAGGTTAAAATTAAAAACAATACATTGGTCCAACCATTCGAAAGTACTATTAAAATAGCGCTGCTATTCAGGTGTAATAATGTTTTTTCCATATCACTATATCGTACACACTATATAGACTTAAATGAGGTGATAACCACTTTACTGTCTGTATGTGTACTGTATACAAACATCGTAAAGACCTTCCTCAAGCTTAATAAGATCAATTTTAAACACTCGTTCCTTTCGAAGTGTAACGTCCTTTGCCATAGAATAACTACAGATAATATTGAGGTCCAATCTGAATAACACCCGCGCTGTGAAATTAATTATTATAGATCAGGACACAACCTTTAACAAAATAGAGGATTAACTTTGGATAATGTATTTCAATCATTTCAATTTTCACCGGCGACCGTGAATTGCCGACGTCCAGTACTAGTTACCGAGTTATACACACACATGCAGCGGTTACACTATCGGGCAATAAATTATATAATAATAAAACTCCGCGCTCGTATCAAGCGTTTCTACATAATTCATTGTTATCTATTAGATAAGCCACCCTACCCACAATCAATCAGGCGGCTGACAAGAGCTTTGCATTTCATTATAACGAACTCGAAACATCCACGCTTATAACTTATATGTTACCATAACTTATAAGTATAAACTTTCTATAAAGTATAAGTCATTTTTTCCGGATTGTCTATGGAAGCGAATAGAAGCCTAATACAGTTTTGGATTATACTATGAGTGCTCGCCTACAGGAGAGGTCCCGCAGAAGAGATGTTAAACCTACTGATATTGTAAGGCGATATATACGAGTACATTTATTATCTACTATCACCTAAATAACCATATCATAAAAACTACTGATGGATTTCATTGATCTTCTGCAAAGATATAGTTCACAATCTGGAATAATATAAAAGTTATCTTTTATCCCGTGTACGTTTTATCTATAAATCTAGGTACAGAGATATACATACCACTTAATATTATCACTACAAACAAAATATTGGCATTTTTATGACGAGCATGAAACAAACTGTAATATGGAACTGCGTGGTAACTAATTATAATTATCACGCACAAGGATTAATATTATTTCTATTTACCAGGCTTCAGATATGAAATCTGTGGTAAAACTATAAAAGTTATGTTCGATTACTTCTGCTGTTACGACTTCTCGATAGGCCTATGTACAGAGTACCTACAGCGCATTCACGGAGAGAAAAGCATGTTAACATAAATCGTGACGTCCCAGATTCCAGTCCCGAGTCGGACCGAATGGTGTTATCGGGATTTTTCTACTACTAGTAATAATCCGAAGATAATAAGTTGGTCCTATCCGGTCTTGTCGGACTGCCCGTCCGATTTGAATAAGGGAATGAGAGAACAAAGAGTGCACTTCTGTCTGCGCATGGCTAGTCTGTGTTTAGGGCGGCAGTAGTCGACATTTAGCCAAGTTTCGGCTAAACAAAGATCATGTAACCTCAAGTTCACCTAAACAAACTCATATAATCGGAGACGTTAACAATTAACTATTTCTATTCGCGTTATGTATTGAATTACCGAAGGTCGTCTAATACTATTTGTTTCGGTCGAATTATATAACATGATTCTGACATGTACGTAAAACATAATTCGTGGCCATTTCTAATCTAATTATATTATACTCAGCTTTGCTAAAAACCCACCAAGGTAACAGGTTACAACACAAGCAAATAATCTTGGAGAATTAAATTAAACTGTAAATGTTTGTGTATCGTCGGAGATATTTAAGGAAATAATCTGAGGGTTACAATAAGAGATAACAGAAGTCAAAATTACTATTTACTAACACTTTGTTTGTTTAGCTACTCACATTCAGTCCGTACAAAACGAAAACTAATGATTTTCAAACGTATATACATAGGCTAAGCTTCCTATTTCCCTTCTACAACTTAACGGCTTGACGGCTCCAAGTTTAAAGGACGTGTCGTTAGATTTGTCTTAACTCGTGACACCCCAAAATAAGTAAAAGTTAAGGTTGTATGTTTTTCAGTTTAATGTTACTTATATCTTCGTACCTTTACGTGTTATGTACAAAAATCACGCTACTATTGTAACTTGATAAGGTTTTTACAATGCTGGCGGTCTTTTAATTTAAAAATTGACGCGTTTTTCATCTTAATGCGCTCCGAACTTGAGATATTAACGATATCGAATATCGTTAAGAATATTAAGGCGTGTGTATGTGTGTATACATTTTCGTGGAGGAAGCGGCGGAGGAGTTTGTAACATAATATAGTTAGTATATAATAATAACGAAGACATTACATATTCATCCCCATTCCATGATGGGATTTGCCAATTATGCTGCAGAATTGTTGTTTCATCATCTTCATTATTTCTTATTTCAATGTGGCCTATAGAGGTAGAAGGAGAAAGGAGGGCAGCGCATCTGTGTAGTTTCTATACGGATGTCTATGGGCGCCGGTAGTCATGAAAATGGCTCCGACTGCTCGTTTGCCCCCCTATACCATAATAAAAAAATATGTTATACCTCGGCTTTTGACCGTCTGTCTCCAATCTTTGTCATTGTTGTGAAGTGACTAACCATTAAGAAATAAAGTTTTACTTGCGGCTACCTGAGGAGATCATTACAGTCATACGCGTTGTATTCTATCGAGGGAATTTAAATTACTAATTGGCAGAAATACAAGTACTTTTTAAATCTCAACCGTGTCCTTTATGTCCTTTTTGCAAAATTTTAAAAGAGAAACAGACAGAATCAAACTTTCGCATGTATAATATTAGTAGGACATGCAAGCAAAAGCAAAACCTGTCGGAAGATGGCTGAATGCTGATGTTGATGATACAATATTTTATTTATACAGCAATTTCTATGTATTGCAAAATAATTTCGTAATGTTGCGTCAAATATAAATGTGTCATGCGTATGCGAAATGTACTTTTGGTTTAGATTACCTCTGCTAATTTCGTGATCAATAAGATTGTCGTCCATCTATACCAGTCTTTCCCAAAGTGGGCGATAACGCCCCCTTGTGGGCACTAGATGCTCAAAGGGGGGCGGTAAAGGGCCAGAAACGACATAATTGTCTTTGAATATCAAGATGTAATAACTAATAAGGGGGCGATACGAAGTAACTGATTTTCAAAGTGGGCGTTAGACGAAAAAGTTTGGGAACCTGTGATCTGTACCGTCATAAGACACGTCATCGAGCCACGTGGTGACTGCCTCGTGGTCTTATGGTAATATCAACTATAGTTTGAGGTTCTGCGGTGGAGTCCTGAGTCGGACCAAAAATTGTTGCTGGGTTATTTTAATTTCTCATAACAGGCCGCTTAGCTCACTCAGTGTGCTGTTGTGAACAGTGAAAGTTAGGGTTTAGAGACATGATCCGAAACTCAGTGATCCGCACGAGAACAAGAGTAACTGACATAGTTCTTAAAGTAATCAAGATGAAGTGGCGAAGGGGAGATCACCTTGCTCAGGGAACGCATAAGCGTTGGGGAAGAAAGGTTCTCTTGGGACGGCCGTGCAATAGCAAACCAAGTGTTCTCCTCTGACATGGTGGGCTGATGACCTGGTCAAAGTTGCGGGGAGCCGCAAGCAACTTGTGACCAGGACTTGTGGCGCTGTCTTTAGAGTATGTCCAGCAGTGGACATCTGCTGTTGATGAGGATAAATAACAGGTCGCAGTTGGGAAGCCAGCGAGGTGCCGCTACTGCGCAGTTGGCTAGTGTGTACACAGATAACGGCGACGTACAATGTTACTACATTATATCTGCCACCTCAATCACTCAGCTTGTAACACATGGGTCTGTATCAAATGATCTACAAAGTCCCGATATCGTATTCAATTAAGGGCAACAGCACACGCGAGACTTTTAGACGCGGCGACCGGCGTCTTAGGACGCTTTTTAGACGCTGAATGCAGCGACTAGACGCGGGGGGCGCACACACACGCCAGACGCGGCGACTTAGAAGCAATTGTATGTGAATAGGGTATTTGACAATTTTTTGATTTTTTTTTATTTCATACTTTATGACTTGATAAACACGTTACATAAATATTTCTAGAAAATAAGCAGTATTATCAACAAAAAATAATGTTAAAGTTTGACTTATTACACTCGCGCCTAAAACAGTGGTCTGCACTGTTTTATAGCGGCGTATGTCATGGCGGCGCAATATGATTAGATTGACGTCAAACGCAAGTGACAAAAGTGTAAACACTAGGCAGTTCGGCTAGAGTTTACTTGCCAGTGACGTCATCTGAGTTTCAACCGATCACAAAACGTTTTTGACGTTGACCAATAATTGCTAATTTATTTCGCAAATTTTACAATAAATATGCATTTTTTATATAAAATAGACTTGTAAACGGTTTATTATTATCTTATTTAATATGATGACTATAATTCGTAGTATATTTTTGATAGTGTCAAATAGTCTATTGCAAGATCGCGATACTGTCGCACGACTCTACTGCGACCGGTCGCAGAAAGATGCTAAATCCTGCGAATGTAGGTATTGATGCAGTCGCAAAGTCTGAAAGTCGCGTGTGTGCTATGGCTCTAAACCCGCACTTTATCTCAACCGTCAACACTCATTATTCTAAATATATCACATGTAGTTACGCGTAATTTTAGATGTATTCTGGGATATTTCACAAAATATGATCTGAGTAATCCAAGTAGGCTTACTTGGATTATTTAGATCCATATTATGATAAATATTGCCACAGTTTTCTTGTTTTCATTGTCACTAATAAGACAAGAAGTAAGTTTTGAAATTGGGTAGACAAGAAGGAAATAAAGAAGAATGTTTAATATCATAAAGAGTAGATGGCACGTTTGACTAAATCAGTTTATTATAACCGTATCCAAAATTGTGGTACTGACCATATTAAGTCTAAGAGATAAGTCACAAAATTCTATTTTGTATTTTGTTTTGTGATATGTGTATGTATGTAAGTCCATTCTTGCACGCATCGCTACGAATTCGATACGCCTTGCTGATGGTTGCAAATAGCTGTTTAGAACTAGTTCCTAGAGGCTTCAGATTCTTGGACTGTTACTATTGTATCGCGAACTCAATCATTCTTCTACAAAGAGATCAACTTTACGTCGTACAAGACAAATCGAGAATGTTCTCTAGGAGCCGAACGAAATTGGGTCCAACGTTGAGTAACTGTTTTATGTAACTTCCAATGTCAAAAGTTCGTTTCAAGGACATTTTGTATTAGTTGGCGCGAGGGCCTATCGATTTGCCATTCATTAACCATTATTTTAATTGTGCAAGAAGCTCAGGCAGTATATCATGAAGTTTACTTCATAAAAAAACTATATATGATCCTAGAAATTTGAGCACAATCTTGTGAGACGCTAACGCCGAGAGGAAAGTGACGCGACGTTTAATTGAGCGATTTTTCTGATAATTTTATGAGTAAACTCTTGTCACGTGTCGAAGCTGACACACTGTATCTTTTTTTATTAAGTCTGGTATCTACCGGCGTACTAACCCGGACATGCGTATACGTTGTCCTCCTCCACCCTATCCTTCCAATAGGCCATTCCTATCCGGATGCGGCAGCACCGTCATCTACGACTCATACACTGAAGTTATCATCGAATGTAAAAACGCAACACGCGAAAAAGCCACACGCACGAACTTCGCACTTCATGTATTATGGATGTCTTAATATAATCTTCACATGACCTCATCTAATTATACGAATAACTGAATAAAAGTTACTGTTACTGTTATTTAGAATAACTGTTAGCAACATATTATGTAAATCTTTTTTGTTTTAATTTCGTCCGTTTTATTGTCTTCAGACAAAGGTGAATGAATGGGGAGCGACACAAAGGCGGTGTCGACTGCCGCGGAAGTGATTTGGCAATAACATTTCGTGTGTCAATCGTCCATCTTGAAGATTCCTCAGAGACGTAATAATTTGAGATCAATGTCGGACAGGTTTTTTTATGGCATAGGGGCCGAAACGAACAGCCGGAGCTATTCGCATAACTACCGACGCCCATGGAAATCCACAGAGGCTATAAAAATGCGAGCTTCCTCCTCCTCCCCCATCCATGGGTCACCGGCTACTTACCACACGAAACGCGAAAGTACAGCTGTCATTTTACGTTGGTATCGTGTAGGCGATAGGTACCTCCCCGGTCATGCCGGCACAATTCGGCTGCATACATATGATGTTTATCATATTTTCAAAACTATTACTATAAAGAATTGGCTCTTACATCGTAGCTATGTTTTTGATTGTCTATTAGTTTATAGGGAATATGCGGCTCAGAATTATATTTTACTAACAAGAAGCTACACTATTCAGAGAGATAAAAGATATATTTTATTACTAACTGTGTTTCGCGGTTTCACCTGAGTAAAATCTATTCCCCTTTACGGGTACGGGTCAGCTATTATATTTATAAAGTAAGATTTGAAATTAATATGTACGGCTCCACGGCTTACAAGTAAATCTTAAATGCGATTCGTAAAGCGTCTCGAATA
>LUGF01023596.1:376324-389522 GCA_001625245.1 Calycopis cecrops
ATATTTTACTAACAAGAAGCTACACTATTCAAAGAGATAAAAGATATATTTTATTACTAACTGTGTTTCGCGGTTTCACCTGAGTAAAATCTATTTCCCTTTCATAGAGCCTAGCGAATTGGGTACGGGTCAGCTATTATATTTATAAAGTAAGATTTGAAATTAATATGCATGGCTCTGCGGCTTACAAGTAAATTTTAAATGCGATTCGTAAAGCGTCTCGAATATATTATTTTAATAGCATACGCAACCGAACAGTCGGTTTCATTCTCATGAATACCGCCGCCCATAGACATCCGCATCGAGGTTATACAGATGCGTTGCCCTCCATGGGCCACCGGCTACTTACACACCGCGCACTTTATGCCGGTATCATGTAAGCGAAGAAGAGTCTACCCCTGAAGTATTGTTCAACACACGTGTTTATATCAATGATATCATAAAACAATGTTGATGTTGATTCAATTTGACAAACAAATTTGCTCGCTCACCGGGCGTTACGTCATTGTGACTAGGAACCCCCGAGCTACTCCAGGCTACTGGTGACAATGATAATACTACATTTAATTGGTAAGAGGTGGTGTCATGCTGTGTGCATGCATATGCATGATCAATACGACCGGGGAGGTACCTCTCGCGTACACGGATAAAGAGTGCTGTGTAACAGCTGTGCTGTCGCGTGTGTAAGTAGCCGGTGGCCCATGAAGGTGGGAGAGGAGGACAACGAATCTGTATAACCTGTATGCGGATGTCTATGGGCGTCGGTAGTCATGAAAATACCTTCGACCGCTCGTTTGACCTCTTATACTACAAAAAAAAAACCAAAACATTATTGTTATTATATTCTACTTTTCCCAGCCTCTCAATCTCATCACATTAACACCTGCACTGTTCACGGCATTTATTATTTAATTTCGACATAAAAACTCATTTTCTAAAAGATTTTTCCTTAATGTATAGTATTGGTTATTCCCGAAGAATGGACGGCATTGGGGAAGCCTTTATTTAATAACAAAATAATATATAATAAAAAAAATATCAATTTTTATCCCACCTGCACCTGAAGGAGGATAACGTTTTTCGAGCGTATGTCTGTCTGCATGTGTCATTTGATCAGTATTGTAACGCGATTAACCCTGGGCACAAGATATAATTGAGTCTGGTTTTATGATATTTAATTATATGAATTCAAAATTTATTTCCGCAACCTTTAACCTTTTATTTATATAACAACCGTAAAGAAACATTTTATCTATGTAATTACATAAAGTATATTATATAGAATCGTAAAGATATATACGGTACATTAAGAAATAATTAAGCAATCTGGTTTTGTTATTTAATTATACATATTATGAAAAAAACTCGCAACCTTTAACCTTTTATTTATTTACCTATCGTAAATAAACATTATATCTAAGTATGTACTTACATTAAAAAAAATATATATATATATATAATCGTATAGATATATAGGGCACACTAAGAAACAATAATTAAGCAATCTGGTTTCATGTTATTTAATTATATTATTTAAACATTTCTTTGATTATATCTATGTACTTACATAAGAAATATACATATAGAATCGTAAAGATGTACAGGGTACATTAGGAAATAACTAAGCAATTTGGTTATATGTTATTTAATTATATTAATTTAAATTTTCTTTCTGCAACCGTTAACCTTTTATTTAGTTGCCAAGCGTAAAGAAATATTATATCTATGTAATTTATACATAAAAATATATATGTATAGAATCATAAAGATATATAGGGGTTCATTTCGATATAATTAAGCAGTCTGGGTTTATGTTATTTAATTCTACTCGTTTTAAATTTTTCTATTTATTTACCAACCGTGAAGAAACATTTTACCCAGGTATTATAAATATAATATATATACCTTATACATAAAATATATAATCTAAGGTAAAATATATAATATAATCTAAAGCATGTGTTTTCGAGTGAATGAACTGCACCGCTGAATACCATGTCAACAGGAAAGCCTATTCATACTGTAAATAAATCAACAGTGAATCAGATTCATAATGACCGTCAACGCTATTTATATCTAAATTATAAGGAAGGAGTTTTTATTCCAATGTTCATGTGTAATAAAAAAAAATTCCAGGGCTGGCGCAAAAAGTTTATAGGGCTGATACCTACTTAGGCTATTTTGGTTTATTTATCAACATTGTGAAATACTGAGAGCGAGCGCGTCGTGGCCGGCTAGAAACAGCGTCTCATCGTTCATTTAGTTGGTCTGTGCTTGTACCTATAACCTCATGGCCAAGGTACCTATGGCAGGTAGGTATCTATTTTTTTTTCTTTTTGTGTCCGATATCAAGAATATACAACTGTCACATGCCCTCGTTTTACTTACACTTACGTAGTGAATGAATTTAAAATTGTAATCGCTAGAATAACTCGCTACATCTCTTACAGCCGCTTATGCAGTTTGAAAGTAAATTATTTCGTATTACACAACACACAGGCTTTGTCTTGCGTTTTACATTACTAACGCCGATATATTAGGACACCATTTCAAAATGAACCTAACTTAACTCATATCCGTATGAAAGTATTACCTAACACCAGCGGCGCAACAAGTACAATGTAATCAAAGGTACGAGTATAAAAGGTTAAATTATATAATTCAACGCGTTAACTTGATATAAAGTTGTGTTTTTTAATTGGGTAGGTACCCCTAAATAGCTTACGTAAGGCATTTGCAGTCATATTATACCTACTAGTACCTGTGTATGAAAGAGGTCACTGACCTACAGTCAAACAATAAAATTCCCATTAAAACTTTGCAATAACAACGAATATAGTAGTTATAAAGCAATACAAAAAATATACTAGTGACTAGTCTATTCTACGTGATTAGAATCATATAAACCGGCGCACGAAAATAATTTAAAATTTAATAACACCTACCTTATTATTTGTTTTATGCACGAAAGTTCACCTTTTTACAAACTAATCTTTGTTTCCACACAAGTCAACAGCCCCTGATCAAATAGAACAGTTTATCTGAAAATAGAAACGAATTTTATTAATGCATACCGTCTTTAACACCGAACGTAGCCCTAACGAACGAATTTATGCTTTAACCGCCATTATGATGTAAACAACGTTCAAAATCATATTAATACTCTTTAATATGATACGCACCAATATAAAATACACGCTCACAATTGTTTTTGTCCACAACACAAGGTATAGCCGGTCTTTTCGCAGCTACACTAGTTTATTTTTTCGATCGCATCATAACGAAAACTGACATCCAACCTTTATGGCGGTCGGCGCGAGACTGAACGAACGCTAGCGCCCTCTCCTCCTCTCGTTTCGAATGTGTGCGTATTGCGTATTTCGTCTGTGAGGGTGCGCCCTGCGCCCCGAAACCCAACATCGGTTTATTTATTTTCGAATACAGAGTGAATAGTTGAAAGTAGATTAAAAGATGAGGGAAATTGTTGAATGATTGTGAACGTTTGTGAAGCGATTGCAACAAGGATACACATTGTGCGTCGTTGTAAACGGCCGTGAACTGGCACGTCAGGCGCGGTCATTGCCACGGGCACCGGAATAAAAGACATCGCACCATTAAAAAATAGAATTACCTACCGACATTTAATCTCCGTCTGTCAGTCAAGCACATTACATATTATGATGAAATTAGACTTTGAATATTTATTCGGTTTATTTTCGAAATACTTAATTGATACATTATTTTACATTGTTTCTGCTGCCGCGTTTTTTTTTAATGTTGGTACTAGATACAAAGTATAGTACCAACTTATCTACCTGACACAATGTTTAACTAAACAATGTTTTAGGGCATACGACTAGAATTTCTAGGTCCTTCATACAGTCAATCGCAGAGGAAGCCTTCTGGTGAATACCTACTGACGCCTATAATAAACATCTGCATGTAGGTTATGCAATGTTGCATGTTCCATCCGCCTTCATGTCCAATGAGCCACTGTATTGTGGCTGTATCTTGTGTATGAGTACCTACATATTTAGAACAGCAAGAGGTAGTGCCAAGATGCGCCGGGTACTCGAACAGTACAAATAAATGTGATCCCTTGTAATTATCGGGATGTATTTTGAAACATATGACCTCTGTGCTTTGACCTGCCCATTGCGCAAAAAAAATACATAAAAATCGTGCCGTTTCTGAGGAGTGCGACCACAAACAACACTCAAAAGATTTATATAAGATCAATACAAAACGATAACGACAAGTGAATCACCATAAAATACCATGGCTGGTTACTTTGTAATCACATCAAATTATGACGTAGGCTTATGTGATTGTACGAACACGTCACCTTCCATGGAACTATGGTGGTACACCGCAAGAAGCAGGTAATTGGAAGGATACGTAGGTGAAATACTACCTATTTATTGGTAAAGTCCCAAGCGTATCCTGCTCTATTCGAGCAGTTAAGCAGCTGACTTTAGAATTGCTATCTGCGATTATTTATCAGTTTTTGGGCGTTGTTCTTACACAACACATCAACACATCTTCACACTAGGTTCCTAGCGGAGAAGACAGTAGAGTGCCACATTCCGCGATCCTTATAAAACGCAGAATCTCCTAAAACTCGCAACTTGAAGCAGTTCATAGGGAGGTTATCTTTCAAATGTCACTTTACACCGGTTTCGTGTAAGCTAGAGGTACCTCCCCATTCCCCAGCGCGGGCATCATGCATTTTCTTTTACTAAACTGTACCGACAAGGGCAAATAATGTTGATGGTGAGTGCACATTCTCTTCCCCAATTTCAATTCCTATAAAATGAAATAACTAAAACTAACTTAACTTTCTTAACTAGACAAGTTTTTTTTTTAAGTTTTTAAACGAATTTTTTTATCCCCTTTTTAGCTCTCGTTTGGATTATATTTGGAGTTAAAATATAGGTATTCCCGCTATCATCCTCCTAGCTCCCGTCAAATTTCATCAACCCCTCTTAGAATTTAACCGTAATAAGGCGAGACAGACAGACATGTTGCATTTATACGGTATGCACTCAATGGCGGAAACGTACCAAACACGTCCTTATATGTAAGTTTAGAAAGAATACTCTAGAATAAACAAACACATGCAGATTGGAAGAAAGGGCGTATATAAACTTAGATATGAACGGAGCAAATAGTCGTAACTCAGGTCGTAACAAGAGATCAGCGATACTCAACCTTTTACGAAATGCGTATTGGTGTTAGTTTATAATATGCATATGAACAAAATATACAAACATACATTGTTAATTGGTAATTAATAAATATAAACTGTAAACGAAACTATTATTCGGTACTAGTAATAAACTAGAACGTACCTTAAAATGAGTGCTTAAAATGTCTGCATAATATGAAATGTCAACTTTTTTGTTTTCGTGCTCGTACCTCTTGCCACGGGACCCACAGTGTGCGAGTCCGACTCACACTTGACCCTTGAATTTCATCTACAGACAAATAATTATTTAAAATTTATCAATTCGCAGACTGATTAGAAAAAAATCCTCTCTCGGCTCACTGCTGATTACATTGGTAATACTCGGAGCATTTGCTTTTGGCAGGGCCAGAGATGTAGAGGGTTAACGACATGTCATTTGAACGATTACTAAGCAATTTTAATACTCCGGGGCCTTTTGCTGTCTACATAATTACAATTCTGTTTCCCTAATGTATTCCGATCCGCACTTGCACACAAGGGTTGCGACCCGACATAGGTATTAATGAAGATACGGTGATATAAATTTATTAGTGACTAGCTGTGTCCGTCGGTTTCATCCTTAAAATTCAGCCCATTCATTTTATATTCACTTTAGAGTGACAGAATAAAAACAACAACAACAACAACAAACATACTACAACAATAATAACGGAAACGCAGAAAATAAAAACAAATAAAATGTTGATATATTATGTCAAATAGGTACATATTACATCTATTTAGGGTTCCCAAAGGGTGTCAAGAGGACACTTTGGAAACACCAACAAACTTCGACAGTCATTTATCAATACATAGTATAAAACAAAGTCACTTTTCGCCGTCTATGTATCTGTATGCTTAGATCTATAAAATTGAGCAACCGATTTTGATGGTTTTTTTTAATAGATAGAGTAATTCATGAGGAAGTTTTATATGTATTATAACTTCATTTTTGAAGTCCAAAATCCACGCGTGTGAAGCTACGGGCGGACGCTAGTAAAGTATAAGAGGGCAAACGGACGGCCAAAGCTGTGTTAAATTTGAGGAACGGGAAATGCGGCAAGATGGCTTTCACCGAGAGATCAAATAATATCAGTAATGATATAAACGCTGATTATTATAATTTCTGTGTTAATAATAATTTGTTAGCCAAATTTCGGCCACGGCTATTGAAATTAACAATCTCCGAAGGATATATAGTGCACAAGTGCGTGGGCGACTACGCGCACTCTCTACTCCCTCATTTCTCTATTCCAATGGGATAATCTGCAAGGAAATCACACGCAGAATCAAGGTATAACGGGCTTTCCGAGTTATAGTGTAACGAATAAGGTATATGTCTAGCAGTTTTTTTATAGTGTAGGGGGCAAAGGAAAAGTCAGGGTGCTCTACTAAGTTGAGCTCTTCCGCCGCTACCCCGGACTCGCACCCGAAAGATCACCACTACAGTTCTTAGCAGCAGCTATCCCGAAATATATTAATAAAGAGTACATTTCGGGCTTCGTCCGCGCCACTTTACCTTGTCCAGTGGCTGCCATTACAGTTGCTAGCTAACTCCTGTGATAACTCATCGTAAGGAATGCTAGAGGTATTTAGCGACATTCTTACATTTCTTAAATGGTTGTAAATCTTCGGGTACCTTTTAATAACTTATGACATCGGGATATATACTATCTCAGTCGATGGACGGAAATGACCCGTGACTCTGATTGCTGTAAAACTTCTGAAACGGGCTTGCTAAATCCTAGTAATATTATAAATGCGAAAGTTTTTAAGGATTTTTGTTACTCTTTCCCACAAAAACTACTGAACGGATTTTCATGAAACTTTACAGTAATATAGCTTTCATATCAGAATAACATAATAAGTTAAAATTTTGGATCATTTTTGGAGTTCGAAATCCACGCGGGCGAAGCCGCGGGCGGAAGCTAGTAATTAAATAAACCGCGATAAAATCCGTTAAAGTTGTATTATTGTGATGTTCAGTGAATATAATCAGATGAAGTTTTCCAATTTCTCTCCAAAATCAAAGCGGCAGACGTACAAAACTTACACAAGATGTTAACAAGCTATATTACAAACAGGGAGAAAAGTTTGAAAACTTGTGTCCTGTATGCGACTGTCATCCTATCATATTAATATTAGCTCGTTCGTCGCTGCGCCTTAATTATGCCTCTCAAGTAGGCAATTAATGCACGTCACAAGCACGAAAGTTGTTCCGCGCCGCTGTTGTTTTGTTTCATAATGAAATTCTCTTGGCGTCAACAGGAATAGTTTATGTAACGTACTGCGAACCGAGAACTCCTGTCTTGTTCTAGAAGCCTTATGGACACATCCGTGGACGTTGTTTGATAACTAGCTGGGTCCCGCGGTTTCGCCCCTAGTTTCTATTTTGAGGAAGCCACGCTGCATGCTTGCGGCCGAATTGGGCACGACCGGGATACCTCCCGGCCTTTGGCTTAGACAACACCGGTGCAAAGTGGCAGCTGTATTCGGGCTGTGTTGGATAGAAGGATGGTAACGCTTCTATATAACCTCTAAGCTTTCCAGTGGACGTTGGTAGACAAGAAATAAGAATGGCGTTTGTCCTCGTACTCGTATTTAAAAAAAAATTTTTTTTTTTAAATAAATGTATTATGTAAATAATTAGGTACAATCAGAGTACAATATAGTATAACGTAATATTAAATAAAGCCACTTGAAAATTTGAAGTTAACTACACCTCATCTATTAAAATCTCTCTATAGCAAGGAACATAGAAATATACTCAAAAAACTTCTTATGACGCAGTGTATAAAAAATAATCTTAAACGTTGCAAATCAAATACGAAATACAGGACAACGTTCAAGTATTGGCTTCGGAATCAAATTACACCATTCATATTCACCCCTTACATCCAATTGTCCCAAATCCTTGGCAATCGATGTCCAGCCTACGCATTGGACTGAACAACCTTAAGGGCCACACCACACACGCTACTTTTAGCATCGGCGAATTTGCGACTGCACCGATACTGCATAATGATTTAGCGACTCTATCGCGGTGTCTGAATCGCGCGACTTCGCGATTGCTCCGATGCTACACACACTCGCAGTCACTTTGCGATTAAACCGCCGCGTTCGGCGTTATTAAGTGTGCGCTGGGGAGCGTCTGATCGCTGCATTCAGCTTCGAAAGCGGCTAAATCGCTTATCGCCGATGCTAAGAGTAGCATGTGTGCGATGCCTCTTATTTCGATCACTTTTCTGTGTTACACCGTGGTCCCCAGGATACTAATTACGCGAGACGTGACTAGCGAATTTCTTTGTAACATTTCAAAAGAAGGAAAAACTTTTATGTGATGCTCACTAATTTAGCTTGAAGCGGGTTTTTCTAACTGGCGAAAATATAAATAATTGTTTTTGTTACTTCTATGTCTCGGACTTCTTTCTGATGTAACTTGATGTATGATTTGTGAGTGTATATTACACTTAAAAGTTGTGGTATTATGGAAAAGTGTGGTAAGCATGTGAAATTTGAAGAGTTTCAAGTGTGTAGAAAAATAAAGAGGAAAAAAATCCTAAAAATCTGTGAATAAGCTCGAAGATTCACTGGAGACTCGCTTGTATATCAAAAATGGCAGCTGAACATAAAAATTGGTCCAGCGGTAGATGATGTAAGTACATAAAAATGAAGAAGAAAAATATAAACGCGAAGTTTCACGAGAGACTCATCACTAAAGAATAGCGATGTAAAATAAATGAAAGTAAAATTAGTATGTGTTTGTTATTCGACGCAATAACTATTGAAAGGATTAGGATGAGTACAAATACAATAATTTAGGGTAACATATTTTTACTTTTACCCCGAATATTTTACGCACAGTTTTAAAATATCAATTGTGAGATAATTTTAGAATAGCCCGTGTGTAGGCCGAGGGGTGACCTGGAAAATTACAAGTAAGTAAGCGAAAACCTCAGCTAATCTGCATATGCAAGGAAATATATGAAATAAGCAATGGGAACACAACCACAGGCGACGCATAAGCTGCAGCTGTGGCGCGTTAGTCCAAATTTAACGCCGAGAAAACCGCGGGGCGTTGCTAGTTAAATATAAATAAGGATATTTTTAATCTTGCAGAGGTTGAAATAAACAAGAGCTTCCTTTTGTGCCAACCATATCGGGGTTTTGGGGAAGTATCTTTATTACAAACTTTTTTAGTTTCATCTCATCCGATGTTTATCTGCTAAGTTAAATTTGTCAATTTTCCTGATATGGATTGATCATTGAGCTGAAACTTGGCTTGCATGTGTAAAGCTGATAAGAATGAAAAAAAAAATACGACAAGGGACTCATCTGATGATAGAACCGTAAGGCCATAGGAACTCGAAAACCCATCGAGTATAGTCTCATTTGACATGTTTTTTTACAGCAAAGGAGGCAAACGAGCAGTAAGGGCACCTGATGCTAAGTGATCACCAACGCCCATAGACATCCGCAACACCAGAGGTCTAACAGATGCTTTGCCAGTCTTTGAGAGATGGATAAGCACTTTTCTTGAAGATCTCTAGCTTGTACCGTTTCGGAGGCAGTTCATTCCACATCGAAGTGGTGTGCAGGATGATAAATAAAGTGTAAACATGTATTTAAAGGTTAGTAAAAAAAATGTAGGCTAAAAAATGTTTTTTTATTTTATGTGTTTGTTTTTATTACTATTTGCATAACACCGACGTGTAAGGCCGTCTTTCGTGCAGGTTAAATTGTAAGTAAATCATACAGGTGACTGCGGTATTTGAGCTGTTATTGCAATTAATGATTAGGGGTTACAGTGGCTATTTAGTTGCCTTCCTCCACTCCATACTACAGCGGCTACTTACAAACCGCACGAATCGCGACCACTCTGGACAATCACCTGTCACTTTACAGTTTACACGGGTATCGTATGAGCCAGAGGTAGGTACCTCCCCGGTCGTGCCGACCCAACTAGGCTACATGCATCCATGCAGCGTGGCACTAACTCTTACTGAATTTACATTTAATTAATCTATACATATAATAAATCTGTAGAAGGGTCAATTCTGTACATTGAAAATATAGAAAAAATAAATAGCAGGGGGTGTTACTGGATCGATACCAAACCCAAATATGCGTTTAAAAAAATTTTTGTCTGTCTGTCTGTCTGTCTGTATGTTCAGGCATCACGTGAAAACTAACGGTTCGATTTCGATGAAACTTGGTATAATTATACCTTATTATCCTGGGCATAAAATGGGATACTTTTTATCCTGGAAAAATACGTAGAAAAAAATAAATCCATCCACGCGAAGACCAATATCCGCGCGGACGGAGTCGCGGGCGGAAGCTAGTATAAAATAAAGATAAAAAAAATAATTTGGCTTTGGAGATGCCGTGTTATTTTTACATTGCAGCTAAATTGGACAAACTCATATGTAACGTGGTTCTACAGCACACTCCTTTGCTTGGTTGTAAATGGTAGTGGTGTAGTAAATGGTTACTTCTCTGGTTGTCTGATCTCTGTCTCAATCTTTTATTTAGAGTCAAACATAAAATAAACCTTCATTTATTTATCAGGGAACATAAATTTTAAGATTATTTCACTGATTGGACACATACATTTTACAAATAATACAGCGTATTTACAACAAACATAAATGTCAGTGGTAAAACATAATAATATAAGTAGTTAATATTATTATAATTTAAATAATTGAAGAGTTATACATGAAATAAGAGAGGGCCGCGTCGTGCCGTGTGAACGCTAGGCAGTATATTTATTCTTCTAATATACCTTTTTTTTTTCTTTTTTTTTTAGATAGAATCTATGCTGAGACTGAAGGTCAGTGCAGCTTCATCGATATGAGTGGCGAGCCCCTATGGTAAGCTCAAGCCACTGTATTTGTGGTCGATGAGGGGGCAGACCCCCCCTTCTTCCCCAGAATACTGGGGGTAGGCAAACCGAATTTTTAGGAATTAATAGGTAAACTATTATTATCTTGGCCGAGGACAGCGGGTGTCCTCAACTCCCCACCTCTAACGGAGGGGAGCAGCTCACGCGCGGCAGCTAAAAAGTGGCCGACACGGGTCATGAGCTAGAAGAGCTCGTAGAGCTATCATGACTGGGGGGAATATACCAGTTCATCTAACAGAAAAGTTGGCGTAAAGTGCAGTAAATTCATTTGCAGATCCCGAGACAGTATAGATGTTTACGAGACTTCAGTCAGATCTACTACAATTTTATTGCCGTTTATCGCTGAGCTATAATAGCATAAACTAACTTTAGGTCGTCTAAAACTAATTTAATTAACGCATGTACCCATTTGAACCCTTACCTATAGGTTGAGAAATAAAATCGATAACGCTTCCCGCTTCCCAACCGAGTCAAATCAAAACAAACATCAGATTCAGAAGTCCATTCACAAAACAAAAGTTGTCTCGCCCCATACACGTATAGATAGACTAGACCACAGTGCCCCCTAGTCTAGCCGTCTGGAATTACCCCATGCATACCTACAACAAAGGATTTCACATTTCAAACTTTATGAGCACGTATTAAAGTGCATAATACTAAAAATACACAATAAATTCGCCATTTAAGCTCTCCCACTTGGAAATAGGGTTGATTTGTCAACGACCGACGTCTCGCCCCGAAAGTGTCGGCACTAAATGGATCTTATCCCGTCGGAATAAGGGATGGGCATTCGTCAATAACAGTTGCCAGGCGACATCGCTATGTCTATGACTATAGTGTGTGTATTGACTCATCAGCGCACCCAATTTGGGGGGATATTCATTAAAGGTCTTCATATCTTGTTATTACGCGAGTCTACCACTTTTGAGTGGCAGGCCAATTTGGCGGGCTCGGTCATTTTCGTTTGTTTATGTTGCACTATTTGTACAGATACGATGTATTTTTCATTTATTCGTTGCAAACAGGGCGTCCACGCCAATAAAGGGCGCCATGTTTGGAAATACAAAGTGTATGTCGACCAAAAGGGATCGTCCGCAGTATGATTACTGCAAACTACTAGAACTACTAGAAGGGATAGATGGGTGTAATAGATTGTATCGTATGAATTGCGTTTAATAAAAGAATGAACTGGCTGGAAATAAAAGAACGAACGTTTACACAAAACCGGCGTTAAGTGAAAGCTGGGCTGTCGCGTTTCGTGAGGGGTGGAAGTAGCCGGTGGCCCGGGGAAGGAGGGGGAGAAAGTGAGGTAACACATCTGTGTAACCTCTATGCGGATGTCTATGCCTACTCTATAGGCGTCGGTAGTCATGAAAATGGCTCCGACTGCTCGTTTGCAACCTTATACAATAAAAAAGAAAGCTGCCCCGCAGTGGACAGGTAGGGCCCGATAGTTATGATGATGAACGATTGCAGCAAAGTTTCTTTGTTTGTCCTGCCCCGCGCTTCACCCACGTCAAATGTATCTCAAGGGAGGCATTCTATTTTCCGGGATAAAAAGTATTATTACGTTATCCCAGATTGTAAACTATCCTTGTGCCAAAATTTTCCGTAGTCTTACCGTTAAACAAACACTTTCATACTCACAAACTTTCACACTTCTAATATTAGTATGTTAGGATATAAATCACTGGTTTTGTCTTCTGTTGCAGCTGATATGCAAGACAAGTGGCCTTGTGTGACTGGCAGGTAGTTGCTGTATATATTGTAAAGCTTCTCGGGAAGTTGGATCTTCAGAATCCTCAACTCCTCAAAAAAACATCATAGAATCTCTTCATTCAGATGTTATTTCCCATTCACCCTCGACCTTGACTAGTAAACAAAACTGCCTCGGCCATTCATGAACTTTGAAATTCGTTAGGTAACTGACTAGATAGAGCGACGACATAGGCAAAGCTGTGAGCAGAAAGTGGGAAAGGTTAGCGAAGATTGAGGCCAGTGGCGTGCTATGGGAGAGGCCTATGTCCAACAGTGGACTGCAATAGGCTGATGATGATGATGAT
>LUGF01023614.1:32832-57220 GCA_001625245.1 Calycopis cecrops
ATTACGAATATTGTAATTACTTAAGGCTGGTTTTAACACGGTAAAAATTAGAGGCCAAAATATATACCTTTGCCCGACGTTTCGACTGGGTTACACCAGCCGTGGTCCCGAGCCGACTGATGTGAAGTGAAGACAGCTGTTGTGACGTGAAGTTGACGCAAACCACTACCCCCATTATAAATGAGAAATAGGTGCATCCACCCTCACTTTTAGTACAGTCAATCTGTAATAAAAAAAATATGAAATGGGGAACAAATTACACGAGCAAAATTGACTTGATATATCGTTAGAGGGACATGTAAATAGCAGAATGGTAGATTGGCGAAGTCTCATCTGTTGCTGATTTTGAGAAAATCCAAAAAAAAATTTGAATTGCGTTTTTCTTCGCATCTATGAGTTTTAGGGAAAAGTTTATTTGAAAAAAAATGTAGAGGACATTGTGAACTACATTTTATGTCATTAAAGTGACTTCGTAAGACTTGAAATACAAAAAGTAGGGGCGCTGATGCGTCTAAAATTTTTTCCTAAGGAACGTGCGGGGTCATTTATTTACGAACATTTCACATCCTTTTAACTTTGCAAAAATTTATTCATTTATTTATTAAATTATTTAACTATTCGTTACAGTAACATAAATATCATAAATCGTAAAACCATAAGTGCGCATTTAAGCTATATATTAAACTTATGTATAGAAACTGGAGCTTTTCCTGAGAGTTTAAAAATTTCGATTATTAAGCCACTACATAAGAAGGATAGCGCTGAATCTATGCGCAATTATAGACCCATAGCCTTAAACCCTATCATATCAAAAATATTTGAAAAATACATTTATAATTCCTTAAATAATTATATGGAATTTAATAATATCTTGTGTTCAGAACAAAAGGGTTTCCGACAAAATAAATCTATAAATATGGCTGTGTTTGACTTTTTGACGACGGTCATGTACAATTTAGATAAAAGAAATCCGGTCTGTTCTTTATTCTGTGACATGACCCAAGCATTTGATTATGTTGACCATAAAATATTAATAAAAAAGCTTGAGGCTTACGGAGTTAGAGGGAATATATCTCATCTGATAGAATCATATTTATCAAATAGATGGCAATGTACCGCCATAACATACTTAAATAATAGAACATATAAAGAAGAAACCGCTATTTCTTGTGCGCGATCTTTAGTTTATGGTGTGCCACAGGGTAGTGTCTTGGGCCCACTACTATTTATAATATATATAAATGACCTTCCTAGTTGCGTAGATAAACCTATGACACTCTTTGCAGATGACAGTACTTTAACAATAGCATGTAAGGACTTTTTAAATTACGAATCTGACATTAATAATACATTGACATCGACAATTTTATGGCTAGAGAATAATAATCTGAGAATTAATTTAAATAAAACTAAAATAATACATTTCAGTCAACGTCAGATCACTCCATTATTGCAAATTAAATATGACAATAATATTCTGGAGAATGTCGAGGCAACTAAATTTTTAGGATTGGTTGTTGATAATAAACTTAATTGGAAACAACATGTCACTGAACTGTGTAAAAAAATAAGTAGTCGTGCATTTGCTCTCTCGAGGCTTGCCCCAGTCTTGAATGTTGATGCTATAATCATGGCATATCATGGTATGATTTCTTCCCTCCTTCGATATGGAGTTATATTTTGGGGTAACTCGACAGACAGCGGAGTTGTATTTAAAATGCAAAAACAATGTATTAGGTCAATGTTTAAGATGAATACTAGAGACAGTTGCAAAGAAGCTTTTATTAAGCATAAAATTCTATCACTTCCATCTATGTATATTTACGAATGTGCCTTATTCGTACGTGCTAATCCAAATTTATTTCCTAAAATTTCAAATATCATAGTACGTGCTAGGAGGGATAATTCAAAAATTTTCACAAATAGGTTTAATACAGCTTTGCTTTCCAAAAGTGTGTTAGGTATGGCTCCTAAAATCTATAACAGACTTCCTGTCAGTGTCAGACAATGCTGTAATGATATTAATACATTTAAAAATAGCCTTAAGTCTTTATTAATTAATAAATGTTATTACAGTGTCACTGAATATTTTAATGACGACTTAATTTAGAATCAAACTTTTAAAAAATTGATTAATTTTTAATTTTTGATTATGAATGTAAATTAATGACATAATAGGTTATATATAGATTTGTATGATTATTGATGTAATTTTACGGTATTATTATAGTTTATAAGACAATAATATGATATTTGCATGCTCCTTACTAAAGCGAATTGTGACGATACTGTAAAAAATACTATAAGATCCTTTGTACCTACTCACTTTTCTAGCAAATAAAGTTACTTATTACTTATTACTTATTACTATCAAAACAGTTAATTCTCAGTATTGATCCAACGCTGTCATTTCTATGTCGGCAAGCTATAGCTTAAAACGGTAAGTTGTAGAAAAATTTTT
The DNA here is from genome assembly GCA_001625245.1 of Calycopis cecrops. NCBI lineage: Eukaryota > Metazoa > Arthropoda > Insecta > Lepidoptera > Lycaenidae > Calycopis > Calycopis cecrops. The sequence continues at coordinate 35,294 of LUGF01023614.1, forward strand.
TTTAAACAAAAGATGTTGCAAATTTGAAGAGGAACAACTTTCTCTTTTACAATTTTTAAATAAAAAACCATTTTCTTAGCGATAATGATGAAAAACCAATTTTTAGACGCATCAGCGCCACCTACCTTTTGTATTTCAAGTCTTACGAAGTCACTTCAATGACATAAAATGTAGTTCACAATGTCTTCTACATTTTTTCTTAAATAAACTTTTCCCTAAAATCCATAGATTCGATGAAAAACGCAATTCAAAATTTTTTTTTGGATTTTCTCAAAATCAGCAACAGATGAGACTTCGCCAATCTACCATTCTGCTATTCACATGCCCCTCTAACGATATATCAAGTCAAATTTGCTCGTGTAATTTGTTCCTGATTTAATTACAGATTGACTGTACTATTTGTCCGATTTATTTTAAATGTTCAAAAAACCGCGGCACAAACTGCGGACACAGTGAGTTGTGTGTATCATGAGACTAAGTAATTGTATCCAATTGTTGTTTTATTTATTTTTTATTTCATAAATCGAATCTATTAATTATAATTATTGATTCTGAACCAAACCTGAAAATTTGGCCGGTGACCAAAAAATAACCCTGTATAAATATGTGGGACCATAACAGTACATAAGGGCAAACAAGCTATCACCCTCTTCTTGTAACTAGCGACGATACCTTTTGACATCTGCATAGCGTTTTTGCTTACACCTGACCCTCCCTCTGCATTTTTCTCGAGTCAATTAGGCGCAGCGCAGACGACAGACTATCCGTGACGCACTTTTTAGTCTGGGAAAATAGAACCTATGCAATTATATGCAGTAACGCACACGACGCACAAAAAGTCCGGCGCACATAAAATCCGTGTATACGGGCAGACCGCACCGCGCCGCGCCGCGCCGCGCCGCGCCGCGCCGCTCCGCACAAAAAGTGTGTGAAAAAAATTGAACGTTTGCTTCAACGCGCGCAAACGCAGACGGCGCACACTTTAGTCGGCCATCTACATTTGCTAGGGATGGACGTAAGGCACGCCATCATGGCGCCAGAGGTCGATGTAACTATATTAATACAACAAATACAAAATAGACCAGCAGTTTATGATACTTCAAAGGCAGAGTATCATGATAAACAGAATGTTCGAAGATGTGCGTCGTGTGCGTTGAGTCTGTGAAAAATCCGCGACCGACTTTTTGCGCGCCATGCAGACTTTTTGTGCGCCGCAGACTCGATCGCACAAAAAGTGTGTCGTCTGTGCTGCGCCTTACCGCACATTTAATACAAGGCACAAAACGCGAGAGCATTGCTCTTTTTGCGGGGGTATCGTGTGATTTAGGTATCCTCTGATTATGCTGCTCCAATTCTGCTGCCATGACACAATGACAGTACCTCTTGCTAAAACCACGACTTCAAAATTATCTATATACCTTTACTTCTCTGGGAGAAGACTTCAAACTATGTTTGTCGTTTAGTTCGTGAATCTAATAAAAGATACAATTCGTAGCAGATGCTCGTAGCACATACACATACAATTCGTAGCAGATGCTCGTAGAACATACAAATACAATTCGTAGCAAACCCGCATGTTGCAGGCAAACATGTCAGCCGTTATTTTAGCTCACCAGTTGGCGTGAAAGATAATAAATATCCCATACGGCTCTTGAATATTTTTCTAATGCCTCAGTTATACGTATGGATTTTGTTACTATCCTTTCTTTTTACACCCCTTTTTTTTCAAAATCGTTTTATACCGTTTATATTAATTTCCAGTTGCAATATATACCTGAGTAACTTATGCTATATTAAATTCCAGTTGCAATATATGCCTAAGTAACTTATGCTATATTAAATTCCAGTTGTAATATATACCAGAGTAACTCATGCTATATTTTATTCCAGTTGTAATATATACCTGAGTAACTTATGCTATATTAAATTCCAGTTGCAATATATATCTGAGTAACGTATGCTATATTTAATTCCAGATGTAATATATCCCTGAGTAACTTATGCTACGTTTAATATTTCAGTGTGATAAAAATATTGTTAGTAAAATAAGTCTTGCGGAAGATTTTTCACTGAGATGAAAACTTTTAATTGACATTCACTAATTTATTATTGTTAAAAATTTCAACATTGGCTGTTAGTTTTCGGAATGAAAATAAATAGAATAGAAAAATATTCTAACGCTTATGTCTGCTACTGTAAAGCACCTCGAAATTGACCTTATCGAGCTAATCTGTACTAAGTAACATAATCATAACTTTTGCCCACAACTGCGTAGCTTACTGCGACATTTGTATCCTTTATACAAGACTAGCTGCAACCCGCGTTTCATTTAAACAAAATCACTGACATTCCATATAAACTTTACCCCCTATTCCACCCCCTTAGAATTTAAATAATATAGATTACATCTTTGTACGTTGTAGGGCACAAGTCGATACAATTTTGGACCTTGTTCTTTGGATTTCTTGTAACTTTAATAATTGCGTGAAGGCTAACATAATTTCGCATATTTACGCATATCCAAAAACGGTTCAAATATTTTAAGTCAAGTTAATTTACGCCTATTGTTACTTATAAATTCTTAAGGAACGCTTTTTCCCAAGGAATAAAATATTTTAATTTTAATTTAGATGAAAGGATCAAAGGATATAAAAATACCGGCCAAGTGCGAGTCGGACTCACATAGCGGGTTCCGTACCAAGAGTGCTATACCGACCTAAACCTAGGTCGGTTAGTACTACTACAGAAGTAAGTTTTACACCTGTGCAGTAGACATTTTTTGGAAAGGCGCAAAAATATTGCAGCCAATCACCAGGCAATATTTTTGCGCAGGAAATTCTTCATTCGCCATTGGTCTAAATTCTAATGAGAGCTGGCTGTATTGACATTTGCCAGTTGCTTAGCTCAACGTCAACTTTCATTCATACAAACGTCAAAAGTCATGCAGTACCGTATTCTTTTCTCTGTCTACGTGCAGTAAAGATATGGCGAGCGAGATAGCATGAGCATACTTCTTGCCAAATTTAACAATTCTAGGTCCACAGGAAATACCTAATATTTTAGAAAATGTTCAATTTTATACAAAACTAGCTGTACCCTGCGGTTTCACCCGCATAAGTTTCGATCCCGCGGAAATATCGAGTTAATATGTTGACTCGACCTGTTAGTAATATGCATTCAAAATTTGAAGTAAATCTATGCAGTATTTTTTGAGTTTAACCCGCAAATACCTACAGACAAACAGACAAAAATTCTAAAAACTATATTTTTGGCCTCGATATTGATATAATATATTGACGCCCCAAGTATTCTTTCAAAAAATATTCAATGGTTTTGACTTACTTACGATTTTATTATATGTATAGATTTGCGGATAAATGGCAAGGTGTAACTTTTTATTGCTTTAACTTAGAAGTATGATTAAAATAGAAAGTAGACTAAAAGTTAAATAGAATGAAGTTTCGGCAAGTCAGATATGAAGTGGAACCAAGCTCCTAATTTTACCCACACTAGCACTAAATAATTACAAACTTTACAATATACATTATAATTAAAATTCATGCCTAGGTTGCTGTCTCCTCCTCTTTCTTTATTACTACCTGGCCCATGGAGGTGGGAGGAGAAAGGAGGGCAGCGCATCTATATAGCCTCTATGTGGATGTCTATGGGCGTCGGTAGTCATGAAAATGGCTGCGACTGCATGTTTGCCCCCTTATACCAATAAAAAAAACAACTACCTACTCGCTTCAGCTACGTTGAATCGCAAAATAAGAAGTGGTTTGGTCGTCTTGGCCTTCGGTTTATTTATTAGTGTGTTTAACCGTTGACTTCGAATGTGTGCTCGCACGTACGTTGTTCAGTTTTCAGCTACACATGCAACACCGTAATATGTTTTGACGTAAAACGAGTTGGCGCTTATTTGAACAGCTGACCAATTTTCTTTCACTAAGCATATGCTACCATAATTAAGCATGTTCTAAAATTATTTATTGTAAAATCATTCCATCGATTGGGTCTTCGTTCTTACCTCGTTAGTCTCACCGATATAACAATAAAGATTTTGGACCAGATCAGCTTATTGTCCGATAGTAACGAAAAGAAAGAAAAATTACAACCCATTTTTGACTTCGCTTTCTTGGTATTGAACTACGAACGTATTAATTTAAGCTGAACTTGTTATTTATATTGAATAAAATAATTAAATTTCATTTAATTTGACATAATATACTAGGACGTGCGGGCTCATCAAAACAATTCACGACCAAAATGAAACAATGCGAAAATTTGTTCCGAGCTATACAATTCTAACAATACTTGTAAATTATTAAGTAGATTGTATTTATTTAAACAGATTTTTTTCTCTGATCAGCATTCAAAATATACGTGTAATTGTATTATTTCCTGCAGAGGTATGGGGATCCATAATTTAAATTATTACTCCTTTGGTTTCGCATCTGAAAGAAAAAAAAAGGAACCCTTTGTTGTCAGTCTGTATGTACCTACTTCTCATTTTTCTAGATTTCGGCAAGAAGTGAAATCATATAAAATGTAAAAGATTTTTAATATTGTTATAATAATAACTTAAGACAGAAGGTTCCTTACGGAGGGACTAAATAAATTAACCGACTTGGTTTTTATGGTAGGAACTAGGAAATCTGAGCTGCTAGGCTTGGTTTTTTTACATGATGTTTTTGTTGGGATTTGTATATATTTTTTATAGTATAGGCCAGCGGTCGGCAACCCGCGGTCCGTCTAATTGCAGCCCGCGAATGTCACAAATAAGTTTTTGGCGGGAGAGGCCAAACTAAAAAAAAGATAAATTACGCTTCTAGGGCGAATATCACAAGTGTGGCCCACGACTAGTTTTGCCGCCTGGCAGCGCCTGCCTGCCAAAAGGTTGCCGGCCGCTCCGCTGGTATAGACTAACGAGCAGTCGGGTCGCCTAAATGAAGGTGAGTTCCGACGCCCACAAACAACTGCAACACCAGAGTTGCGTTGTCGGCCCTGAGAGGCCAGCTCTTTACGAAAATTATGAAAATCTCTGTAGTATCGGTCCGGAAGTACCAAGGGCGGCAGCTGATTTCACGAAAAAGTAGTGCGAAGCATGAAGTTTTTTTTAATTGTATAAGGGGCAAACTAGCAGTCGGAGCCATTTTTCATGACTACCGACGCCCATAGACATCCGCATAGAGGCTATACAGATGCGCTGCCCTCCTTTCTCCTCCCACCTCCAGGTAGTAATCTACCTTGGCCAGAGGAAAGAGGAGGAGACAGCTTACACAGGCATGAATTTTGATTATAATGTATAGGTATTGTAAAGTTAGTATTTTTTTAGTGCTAGTGTGGGTAAAATTAGATGCTTCGTTCCACTTCAAATCTGACTTCCCGTAACTTTATTCTATTTTACTTCTTAATTTTTTCAATTATAAAATAAAATTTCAATTTAAATCAGCAAGAACTGAAATTCATTTTCATACTTACAGATGTTTTTTTTGTCAGTACCAAGTCCATAAAATAAAAATGTATTATTTTGTAAAATTTAAGACTTTGTTGCCATGTTTAATGTTACGTGGCGAAACTGTTATCACGTCACATGAAAAGTAGTCGGTATGAAAATTTATATATACAGTATGAAATATTTCCACTTTTTTTAACATTCCTACATCATTTTTAAATATTTTCCCCATATCTTCCCACATACAAACCTTGGATCTGTCATAGTGAATGCTCAAATAAAATTATTAGCTAATTTGGTACAGTTGTTCTGAAGTTAAGGTAAAGGTCTTACATACATTTGGGGGGTCTCATTTTATACATACTGTAGGAGGCAAACGAGCAATCAGGCGCCTACCGATGTCCTTAATAATCCCCACAATTTCTACGCAAATGGGTTGTCCTTTCCACCTCCCCTACTATTGGCCACCGGCTACTCACAAGCCGACATCACAGTTGTCACACCACGCCGATATCATGTGAAGTACGTACCTCCCCGAGTGTGAGTGTGTAATTAAAGAGGTATATTCCATAAAACTATTATACACACATGACTCGAGCGCTAGATTAAGCCACAGCGGGGCCCGGGGCTTGGTTAACCTTGGAGTTCAGAAGGGGCCCCATTTATGGGTACAAAAATCATCTTAAGTCCTTTAAGCTTTGCGGGGCCCCCCTAAGACCTAACCTGGGTCCGGCGACGCATGCCTGCGGAACCCAACAGCAATATTTTTGACTCATTTTCCCAGGTTGACCTCGCCGCAATTTACGCCATCTATAGAATTACCAAAAAACAATCGAAGTGGGCAAATATTGAGGCAGATATATTTGTACAGCCTGCTTCACTTCTTCGGTATAAATGCCCGAAGTTTCCTGTTTAGGAACACATTCAACTACCACTCGGCCACCGACACATCCAAATCCGTCACCATGAAACTGTTCGTCGCTCTTTCGTCTATGGTGAGTTGCAGTTTGCACTCTTATATTAGGTGTTGCTAATTGCTAGGGGATCGACTCGATTCGTCCCTGATTCGAGACGATTGTTTGTTTTTGTTTCCTTTTACTCTGAGTATTAATAACGTGATTCTTGTTTCAGTGCCTCGTTGCCATTCTCGCTACACCCAGTAAGTATTTTATTATATCCGACTTTATAGCTACGTTACTAGTAGGACACGGGGACACAGCTCGTGTCCCCGGATTTTATACGCGTCAAGTCTATTTCATGGGAGTCATTATTTTTATCGGGATATTATTATTCCACTTATGAGATTAAAGAAAGGTAGTCTAAAAAGGAGATAAAATAAAATGGCAAATGTTCTATAAAAGTTGGGCTGTTGTTGTGTCTTGACTAAATCAACTACTAAACATTAAAATTGTACTTACTTGGAGAAAAAAAAAATCTTTTTTACATATTCCCGCCGAATAGTTTTGTGAAATCTGATTTTCAATCGACTTTGAGACGTATAATAAGTTGATTACAATAGGTAGATACAATACAATAGTATGTAAATAATAATAATAGGTTCTTACAAAATAAATAATACAATATTATTTTTTATTTTGCAGTATCAGGTTCACAAATATTAATATAAAAATAGACATCAGTTCTAGGCTGCTAATATTGTTCGCGGTTAATGAGATTCACATTAAACTGCATTATAAATATACGCATCAAGGAACAAATAAATAATAAAGAAACAAATAATAGGTACAAATATGAAAAATAAACAATTACTGCGTCGGGGGTCAGAAAAAAATCTTTTAGTTACCATTTCATTAAATAGTTTTCGAATCACGTTCACAATATTCATGTGGGTTTTATTTTGATTATGCTAAATAATGATTGTATTATACCAGTTACATTTGGTGACACTGATTCTTTCCAAGAAAAGATTAAATAGTGTTATAATAGTATAATAATAAAAGAAGTTGAATTGAAAATAAGCAGAACCACTATTAATAAAACACTATTATAATAATAGTGGTTCTGCTTATTTTCAATTCAACCTTTTTTTGAACTTTGAAACTATTCGCTTCTTTTTATTATAAGCGGGTATTTCATAAAATATACAAAATACGAATTTTCGTATAATATACATATTATATAGTTGAAACTCACAATAGCCCAGTTTTCGCCATTGTCCTTTGAAACAGATATAAATTTCAATCTGGAGTAACAAATATTTCTTCTTTTTTTTCTCGAAAAAAAATAAAAAGAGGATACCGATTTACGGTGATGTGATTATGTTGTGTGATATGGATGAAGCGCTGAATACTGAGCTACCTCAACTCCTCGTATCCAATGATGAATACGACTCGATTTATATACAATCTTTACAGCAAACAATTCTGGAGTCTTTAGAAAGGGACAGAAAATCAGCCGGCCCTATTGGTTGTACTGAATATAATAATATTTTATTCGCCTCGTATATTGTCCTTATAAGTACATTATCAAAACCGACTGAACTTTCTTAATATTTTTTTTTTTCTCTTTTCTCAGGCCAAGGACACCCTTGCGGCAAAGGTAACATTTACACCAGTCACCTATTTAAGCTAGTAACCATGTCCAGTGATTTTGTGGAAGCGTAAAAGTGTAGTTGATGACGTCATTTGTCGAACTTTTATTTTGCGACCCCTTAAAAATAGGTCGTAACAACAGTTGATTTGAGCAATATGTTGGTAATTTTTGATTTCGATCTATGTAGCTATCTACTAGTACGTGAAAATTTTAATTACAGTACTTTAATATCTCTTAATTTTGTCACTCTCTGTAATTTTCGACGTTGGATTAGTTTGTGGGATGTTTGAAAAATTTTCAATAATATTTTTTTGTTTCAGCCTGTGATGGTGGAAGTGGTAAATAATTCAGCATATTATTAAGAATATTATTAGTATATTAATACGATAGAATAATAATATTAGTAATATTATTAAATAGTGTCAATAATACAAACATGTATAATAATATCAAATGCCTTGTTATCCTGTAGCAAGTAAACCATTAAAATACCATATTTAAAATTCGCCTCATCAAAAATTATATATGAAGAAAAGAGTACAAAAAGTCTTAATCATTGATTTTCATTACCCTTGTTACAATGACATAACATGACATTTGATTTTTTTTTTAATACAAAAAAGTATCACATATACCTAATTTGAATGACAACTTCCATTGGCCTCGCCCGATGTGATTTTTGTAACACTAACGCCAGCGTACTCCCCAAGTCAATCGCGCATATAGAAGTTTTACTTCAAAAAGTTATTTCTTTATACGAAAATCTCAAATAAATTGAAACTTGTGTAGTAACTATGGTAGTAACACAAATGGTACCTAATAGAATCACGTGTCAAATACAATAGTTGACGTAACATACCTATTTTTTTAAAAACTTCTTTTAAAGCATTAGAAATAATTATATCGTTAATCTCTATAGTTAGAATTTAGCGTCGCGTCGGCCTCATTCGGCTGCGATGGAACATAACACAAATTCTTATACTTTTTTTTTTTTTGTAAAAAGTCCATACGACTGCAGGCAATAGGTACCTTTTGTTACTTCACTTTCTTCTTAGTTTGTTTAATATTATTTTATATCGTGGTCTATTATTTTTATATTCTAGTGCTTATAGCTTTTAAGTCCACCTTTTTTATTATACCTACCTTTTTATATTCTGTTAGTTATTAATAATAAGTCCCGTTTTTGTAGTAATACATAGGTGAACTGTTTCAATATTTAATTGTTCTTTTTATACTGTACTACTTTTATTGCAAATTAATGATTATGATTATTTAGCTGTAAACTTCGGATACATAAAAAATGGTAACATTTTGAGTTTCCTAACTACTACCTACTACAAATTAAATAATAGTCCTGTTTTTCCAGGAAGATCTTTTTAATTATACTAATAACAGGACAAACGAACAGTCGGAGACCGGAGTCCTTTCATGACCAGACCATAGACATAAGCATAGATCACGAAAGATGTGATACCCTTCCTTTACCAAAGACCTTGGGGTACAATGTTTGTAACTTTACAATTATGAATAAGTAATTGTTGTCTTTTTTGTTTATTGTCTTTTCTAGGAGGTCTAGGAGGTTTAGGAGGAGTTGTAGGAGGTTTAGGCAGTAAGTTACTTTCATATATTATTTTTTATTTGTATAATAGTATATTATTATTAGTAGTGTTGTATATGTGTAACATAAACCACAGTATCATGCCTGGTGTCAAAAGTGGGATCAGTGTCAGAAAACTAGAACTTTAATATGAAATTATTTCTTAAATATTATTATAAACATAGAATAACCAAGTAATAACCTAGTAATAAACTGACATCTGTTAAATTCCATATAAAAAAAGCGGCCAAGTGTGAGTCGGACTCGCACACCGAGGGTTCCGTAGGAACGGGAGGTATGAGCAAAAGTAATAGACGTTGAGAAAATTACACTTCCCTTTAGTTGACAAATTTAAATATGCGGGTGCTTGCATACATTTAGTATGAAACGAACTACATGCATAAGTTGGTAATGATTTTTCCAGTGATATAAATTTTATTTACCAATTTTTAGATTTATTCCTATATGTATACTGTAAGGTCTTACTTCTTGCCAAATTTCAGAATTCTAGCTCAACGGGGAGTACCCTATAAATTTTCGAAAAATAGCATTTTCATACAAATTTTGTGCATAAATGGTTATAACTTTTTATTGCGTTAACTTAGAAGTGTCATTTTTTCAAGGCCTCAAGACGTAACTGACCTCCGTATTTGACAAAAATTTCAGCTTAATCCCTGCACGCGTTTTAGAGAAAAAGGTCTTGACAGACGTACAGACAGACGGACAACAAAGCGATCCTATAAGGGTTCCGTTTTTTCTCTTTGAGATACGGAACCCTAAAAACACAAAAATTATGGAATTTGACAGATGTCAGTTTAATACTAGGTTATTACTTGGTTAAGTTCTTCTGTTTATTAATAAGGGGGTATGAGACTAATAAGCCCCCTTTATGTAGGTAGTAGATATTTATCACGTAGGGGAACATAGAGAAGAAGTATCATGCAGTATTTTGGTTACTTGGTACCGCCATAGACATTTTGCTATGCCAATAAGAGCGAATAAGAGAGATAGTATTCTTTCTTCATCTTTATATAGGTAGTACAAATGAGCATTCGGAGCATTTTCGTGACTACCGACACCCATATAGGTCTGTTATACAGTACAACTGTCACTTTACGCCGGTGTGAGAGAAGTAGCCCCCTCAAGCCGGCCCAATTCCTCTGCAGGCATGCACCGTGACAATACCCCTTGCTAAATTTTACATGATTTTTGCAGATACCGTCAAGGGCGTCGCTGGAACTGCTTTAGGTAAGTTAATCTCAATCAACGTTAACACACAAACGTTACACGGTAGTGTCCACGGCGTCAGCGACCATGCGAAGCGCGAGATCTGTGAATCTTTGGAAAAGGGTCCAACATGTATGACAATTCCAGTCATCCATCATATCATTGGCAAACATCATGCTACCTTAGTCGGGTCGAGAACTGACAATGCTTCAAGACATTATTTCTTCCTTCTTATCAGAACAGAGGAAGCATAGGTGGATGTCATTCTATGTATGTAATAGTCTTCGTTGAGAAAGGGACAAAAATAACAACTAGCAAAGAACAAAATATTTTGTAATTTGTAAGCATTTAAGTATAGGTATAAAAGGTAACACAATTTAGTTACTCAATTTACTATATTCGAAAATAAGAAATTCAATGCGTCGTCTAGAGTTGTAAAAATATGTAAGTATATTTTTAAAATTATAAAAATTTATTGACAGAAAAAAATATTTTACGTACCTTCATCATACGTATGTTCACAAAATATATACATACATACATACTCAGAATATAAAAAAAAGTAAAAAGAAATATGTACATACTGACCTAGACAATTAGACATATTTATACAGAGTTGTCGGTAACGGTAACAGTGGTGCGAGTTCTGTGGCATCTCAAAGAGTATCCAATGCTCCTATAGTAGGTTATACTTAAAATATAACAGGCACTCAGGACTTCCGAGTGAAGGAATACTTTCTTGTAAAACGTACCTATCATATTGGTGACGCTAACACATAACACAAATTTGCACTCATGGGACTGTCGAGAGATGTACAACACTTTCTTGTTATGCTAGCATGTTGCTGACGTGAACTCATAACAAAAAATTGTTTCAAGTAGTTGTAACAGTATTTATATGATCGCAGGCCTTGTTGGGGGCGTCGCTGGACCCGCCTTGGGTAAGTAAATCTCAGCTATTGCGTACTTCTATCTATCTATATATATGAAACTCAAACGTGACATAGCCAGCTATCAACGCACAGCCCAAACCAGTGGACGGATCGTGCTGAAATTTGGTATGCAGGTAGATATTACCATGTAGGCATCCGCTAAGAAAGGATTTTTAGAAATTCAACCCCTAAGGGGGTGAAATAGGGTGTTGAAGTTTATATGGATTTCTCGGAAATTAAACACGGGTGAAACCGCGGGGCACTGCTAGTAACTTATAAGCGAAGAAAACCCCAATACACCTTACTCGGATTGATATGAGTAATCTTAGGACGACGAGATAAAGTATGAGGTCGAAAGGTGGACCCGACCTCCACTTTGCCACCGATGGGTGATGTTTATACCTAATATCTAATTTAATCAATATCATGGCCAGAGAGACCGCGGTCTCCTTCAGGCCCTGACTCTGACATCGGCGGAGAACGGGTGCGGTAGCAAAGATGGCCTCGGCGGTGTCGAGAACAAATCTGAGTCATTTTTCATTGCATTGCGTCATACCGACGACCAGGTTGGCGCAGTGGTACATGGCTCGGAGAAGCGGAGCGAAGCCCGTCTAGGTCATGGATGATTATCTATGTATTATATGTATTTATACAATAAAAATAATAAATGTATTTCCGTTGTCTAGTGCCTGTAACACAAGTCCTTACGGTACATAGCACGGGGATAGGCTAACATGGTGTGTTAAGTTCACAGATATTATTATTATTATACCTCTGACATGTAGCGGTGGACCTAGGCGGGGCTTAACAACTACATAGTTTTGAGTTGCTATCAACCGGCACCGGATTGGACGATCGACGATCCGGAAGAAACTTCTCGCACACAATACCACCGCAAAGGGCGGAGAGTGAGTTCCCTAGTGCCCATACAGGAAGCAGGAAGGAGGACCACCCATCTGTATATCCTATATGCCGTGGTCCAGTCATGAAAACTCTCCTACATTGGCCCTGCTATAACTGAAAAAAGATGAAACATTTGACGTGAATATTTTTATACCTCCTTCGACTCAGATTTTACTACGATCAAAAGAGCACCTGACGTCAACTCTTGAGTTCACCAAAAATTGCTTAATTATTATTATTGTAGGAGCTGGTGAGGGACTGGCTGGAAATGGACTTTCAGTTGGTTTGGGCGCTGGTCTGGGCCTAGGCACAGGTAATTTTATGAGTCATTATAGATTAAGAAATATGACCACGTGGACTAAAATAAAAAAATAGCAATGCAATAAAGAATGTCTACGTACATTCCTCCTACAGGCAATCTAGATATCTAGAAAAGAGGTAGTTTTAGTAAGAGATAGTGCCACGATGCATGCATGTATGTAAGTGAATTGGGCCGACACGACCAGGGAGGTACCTCTCGCTAAGACTATTTCGGCGTAAAATGACTGTTGTGCTGTCGCTTTTCGTGCGATGTGTCAGCAGCCCGTGGCCCAAGAAAGAACGAAGGAGGGCAACGCAGCAGTATGGCCTCTATGCCGATATCTATGGGCTTCCGCAGTCACGAAAGTGGCTCCTATTGATCGTTAGCCTAGCTGGCTTCTCACTGCGCGTGTTAGCCCGCGCCGCGCCGCGCCCGCACGCGCCCCGCGCAGTGTGAAGAGCTAGGCGCGGCGCGGCGCGGGCAGGCGCGGCGCGGCGCGACCTATCCGCTAAAAGTCGGTAACTTCAAAGGCGCGGCGCTTGCTCGCGAGTGTAGGCGATCGATACATATATACGCTTTATATACTTTAAAAAAAATAGTAATTCAATAGAATTCCCCCTACTGTCAATCTAGATGTTTAAGAACACACAAACGATGAGGCTATCGTTCCTTCTTCCTGTTAGAAGCCATGAGTGAACGGATTCCTAGTTGTGCCACTCCATAAACATCACTATAAATATGAATTACTTGAGCAAGAGGTCACCGGTCGATTTCACGATGGTACAAGTGATCATTGTTTCACTTACTGCGCTGGATCAGATCAAAGAGGAACTTCGTTTCGAACAGCAGAAGCCACTACTGCTCTCTATTCTAGGCAAGCTTGCTTCTTCTTGCCAGCTGGTAGAATGCAGAACAGACAGATGGGGGATAAACGTCAAGCAACAGCATTGGAAGCATATTTCAGGCAACCAAAAGGAAAGCTCTTTGTTGGTCGCCTAGATATCACTGGAAAGATGACGTACATTGTTTCACTTAATTTTATTTTAATTTAATTATTTTATTTAGGTCTTGCTGCTGATGGTACTAAAGCTATTGGTGCTGGACTTGGCTCAGGTAATTTTTTGTTAGTTTAGTTTAGTTTAGTTAGTATAAAAAGATCAGCGCTGGGTCCAGGTGGAGGTTAGGGGCTGAAGCCCCGGGCTCATATCGCTTAGGAGCCTAGCTGCGTATCCACTATGCGCTCCTGGCGCGCGTGCCATGAACACCCGCGCCAAGAGTGCGTTCCGCAGAACGCGCTCCAAATATTCGATTGATATTAATTAGGCGCGCATGGCGCGTGGCAACTGTTCCAATGTTCGGTTCGTTAATTTACGGCACCTTTGATTATCCATAATGGGAGCGCAACAAACACAAACAAATACAAAACATCCGTCTCAATTGGCGCGCACGCCACGATTGATGCGTGGTAAAAAACCGACACCCGACGGAACGGACCGCTCCGCGTTCGAACGCTCCAACGAACACAATGGCGCGCGTTCCAAAATGGTATCAATTTCGCGCTTTTGGAGCGCGCGCCAATGTTCTCTCTCTTGGAGCGCATAGTGGATACGCAGCTTTAAGATCATAAGAGGTAGATAGTAAGATAGTAAGAGGTAGTGCCACACTGCATTCCTTGCATGCAGTCGAATTGGGCCGGCACAACCGGGGAGGTACCTCTCGCTTACACGAGACCAGCGTAAAGTGGCAGTTGTGCTGTCGCGTTTCGTGCGGTGTGTAAGTAGCCGGTGGCTCATGGAGGTGGGAGGAGAAAGGTGGGCAGCGCATCTCTATGGCCTCTATGCGGATGTTTGTGGGCGTCGGTAGTCATGAAAATGGCTCCGACTGCTCGTTTGCCCTCCTATACCACAAAAAACAAATGTACTCGTCCATAAAATGGCCCCGTCTCAACTCCAAGGCCTCCCAAGCCCCAGGCCCCGTCAAAGCTTAAACCGACGCTGGAAGAGATATATGGTGACTGCCTCGTGGTCTCGTAGTAAGCGTGTTCAACCACAGACGTGAGGTGCAGAGTTCGAATCCCGGGTCGGACCAAAAAGTGTTGTTAGAATTTTTCATTTGTAATAAAAGTCCGGAGTCATAAAGTTGGCGGTGTTGGCACCCCCGTGCCTCGAAGAGCACGTTAAGCCTTCGGTCCTGCGTCTAATATGTTATGCGCAGACAGCTAATCTTTATAGAGATGACGGACATACCCAAAATGCGGCCAGGACGGCATTATTATTATTATGTCAATGTGGTGCCTACACTGTACACAGTATATTCCTGTCAGTACGGCTTTACGGGTTATAACTAATGATGGAGTGTGCAGGAATCATCTGCATCTCAGACTTTTTTTAACAGGTTTGGCCCCCTGGCTACTCCTATGTTGTTAGGATCTTTGATACATCTTAGGGAGCAACAAATTTTATAAGCAAAAAATGGGATATTTTAGCGGTCGACTAGGGTTTGTTACAAAATAAACCACGATTGCAGTACAAAATTAATTATATTGTCCAGTTTGTTTACATATTTTAACAATAAGGTTACAATATAATAGAAGCCGCCACTAGAGAGCATGTGTTAAGAGTTTCGTGTTATTTTACAAAGACACACCCTGACTATTCGTTTTCAACTAAACGAGGGGGAACCCGACGCAAGCGCTGCGGGCGGCGGGAAACGGAAACGGACGGTAATGGCGTCTCTCTCGAATTGTCTTTAATGTTGCCCGCTACAATATAAACTTTAGTGTTCGTAGCCACAACATAAATAAATTATGTGAGCAAACGATAGTGCCATGCTGCATTGCACGGTTTAGGACACGAACGGAGGGCTGTCTGTCTCTTACACGATACCACCGCAGGGTAACAGCTGCTGTAAGGGGATGAAAGTTGGCGCTGGAGTGTCCTGTTGCTACCAGATCCGGGGCACTCCACCATAGCGGCCGAAGGCTCTCGCAGTGGTTTTTAGTCGGTAGTGGCACGAAATTCGTGCCGAGTCCGACACAGCCTTCCGATTTACCCAAGACCGGTTGAACGGTGCATAAAAGCATTTTCCCTGCGTAATAAAAAAAAGGGGGAAGAAAATCGAGCAAGACATTTGCATACCAAATATGCGGTAGAAGTCCCGGACATTCAGACACCAGACTTCGACTGCTTGCTTGCCCCTTTCTACAACCAGAAAACCAGTCATAACAATTTTGAATATATGGTGGTCGGATTTGAAAAAATATTTCAGTATTAGTTAGTCCATTTGTGAGGAAGGCTATTTTTTAACCGACTGCGGTAAAAAGCGAATCCACGTAAACGAAGCTGCGGGCGTCCGCTAGTGAAGTATATACTCACCGGTGGAATCTTTGGAGGTACGATGATGCTTCATTATTGTTTTCTTTTGTAGGTTCTGGTCTTGGCGGTGCTCTCGGCGGACTTGGCTCAGGTAAACTTTCGTCAGGCAGAGAGGTAGACTGTGGTTGAGATCGTATGGTCTAAATCTGAAGACGCCGCGCTGGATGCAAGCTTGTCACCTGTGGCGCTCTCTGGGAGGCCTATGTCCAGTTGTCGATGTGTTCTGGCTGATGATGTGGGTAATTGCGGTTTTAGTCTTGTTTTTTTTATGGTATAGAGACGCCCATAGACATCCGCATAGAAGCTACACAGGTGCGCTGGCCTCCTTTCTCCTCCGACCTCCGTGGGCCACTGGCTACTTACACGAAGCGCGACAGCTCTTGTCAGGCCAGAATTGCATCTGACGAGGAGACTGTGTGCGCTGGCCTCCTTTCTCCTCCCACCTCCATGGGCCACTGGCTACTTACACGAAGCGCGACAGCTCTTGTCAGGCCAGAATTGCATCTGACGAGGAGACTGTGGTCATTGGTCATCTTCATCTCGGATAGATTGACACGCGTAATCCTACTAATATTATCAATGCGAAAGTTTGTATGTTTGTTTATTTGTTTTTTTGTTTGTTACTCCTTCATGCAAAAACTGCTGAACCGATTTTAATGACATATGACACACACATAGAGAGTATCTTAGATATTTTTTTAAAAAAAATATCTGTGGACTTTACACACCACGTTAGCCTAGCCCCGTGCTAAGTACCGTAAGGACTTGTGTTACGGGTACTAGACAACAGAATGTATTTAATATGTTTTATAAATATAAGGAATTTTATATATTTAAGATTTTTAATATTGAAATACATATAAATACATTTATAAACATCCATGACCAAGGCGGGATTCGAACCCGCGACCCCTAGCACAACATGCTCCACTTATCCGAGCCCTGTACCACTGCGCCAGCCTGGTCGTCAAAGATTAACTCATAGGATAGTTTTTATCCCGAAAAAATGTTCCTATAGGATGTCATGGGATGATTTTCTATTTTCCACGGGATCGAAATTTGCGCGGGTGAAACCGCGGGGCGCAGCTAGTAAGATATATATATTAACATAAGAGGTAATGCCATGCAGCCGAGTTGCGCCGACAGCATCAGGGAGGTACCTCTCGCTCACATGGTACCGCTGTAGTGACTGCTATGCTGTCGCGTATGGTTTGTGAGTCGACGGTGGCCCATTGGTGTTGGGATGGAGGACAAGACGGCAAGGCATCTGTGTAACAATCGTGCGGATATTTATAGGCGTGGGTAGTCTTCAAAAGGTGTCGAGTGCTGCTTCTACTGCCATTAAACTATAAGAAGGAGGTAGCACAGACTCGTAGAGAATCGTATGGGTTACCATTTTCTATAGCTAGATATGAGCACCTTTTCTTTTACTTGCCTAAAAAAGAAAAAAACATCTGCTTCTAGGTGCTGGTCTCGGTTCTGGTCTTGGAGCTGGTTCTGGTCTTGGAGCTGGTACTGGTGGCGGCTCTGGTCTTGGTGCTGGTCTTGGTACTGGACTTGGAGCAGGTAAAATTTTGTCCTTCACTGTAGAGTAAGTTATGTTATAAGTCATAACATAACTTACTCTACTATATAAGTGTCATAACGACACTAGACTTTAGTTTCTGCTCAGGTAATTGTGTTGGCACTAGCGAAGCATCCTTATCTGGATTCTCTCGATTCTCTGGAGGTACATTTATTCCTTTACCAACTATAATGTTCTCTTGCGATAAATGTATCTCTTTATCGCTTCACCTAATATTTTCTCTTGCCGTAGGTGTGGGTGACGCGGTTGGTGCTGGTACTGGTCTTGGTGCTGGTGTTGGAGCTGGTGTCGGCGCAGGTAATGTTTCATCCTTCACTGTAGAGTACGTGATGTTATGACTGGGGGCACCTTCCCCCGGTCGTGATCTGACGTCTCTCTGGTCGTGATAACAATAGTTAAATTAGCTATTATAAACATTCTCAAATTGGGATGCATCTCTCCCATCTGAGCCAGAATCGGTCCCCCTTTCGACCCCAATTCTATTCTCATTTAGATGATCAGATCTAGATGAAACTATGAAGCTAGTAAGTATTGGGCTTACTCTTCGCCTCCTCAGCTTGAGTATAGCACTAATTGAGCGACTTGATCTGACGAAATATCGATATTTGTGGTTTCGAGACTTGCTAAAAACTAGATCTAACATTTAACTATTGGCAACAATGTTAATAAATCAACAACTAAGAAATCGTCACGCCTTTAAATTAATTATAACGAGAGGTACCCTTGGGGTACTCTCTGGGAGAGCATTTATTTCTTTACCTAATATTATTTCCTCTTGCTACAGGACTGGGTGACGCTGTTGGTGTTGGTGCTGGTCTTGGAGCAGGTAATGTTTTGTCCTTCAATGTAGTAAATGATGCTATGACTGTGGGTGCCCACCCCCGGTCGTGATCCTTCCAGTGGCGTAGCCTGCTCTGGCGGGGCCCGGTACAAACATTGGTATGGGGGCCCTAATGAAGGGTAAAGATTTCTCACAAAAGAAAAATGAATTTCTGTATACGCACGTTGGGGGCCCCGTAGCCCGGGGGCCCCGTATAATTAATTCAGCAGATGCGGCAGTAGCTACGCCCCTGCTTCCATGAGCCATTCATTCACGACAGCGCGAAGGCAATCAGAGTCGGGGGCTGAGGGGCCCCGTAGTCTCTCCGTCCAAGATAATACTTAAATTAGCTATTCTAGACATTCTCATATCGAGATGCATGTATCAGATCTATGGGACAGTCAGTTTCCTTTCGACCCCAACCTAATCTTGCCGGCCGACAACCACCTTAGTAATCCGTTCTGTATTGACTTCTCTTCGTTTCCACAGCATAAGGTCACCAACATCTAGAAACGATAGGTACCTATTAATGATGCGACTCGAATTCACTCGGTAACTCGAGTGCAAGTTCACTCGAGTAGGATTTTTTTACACTCGAGTACGAGTTTGACAATCTGACTCGAGTGACTCGAGTAAAAACATGACTCGAGTTGCATCACTAATACCTACACTGTTTTAAACTGTAATTTCTAGCAATACTTCGTTGATACAAGCCCACTCGACGGCACTGGCCGTCTTGATTATACGAAGTGCACATATTATTTATGGTATCGATACTTTTGCCGAGCTAAATCTGTTATTATTTTATTATTGGTAACAATATCCCGGATGCAGTTTTTGGTCAGAATTAGGCTAACACGACCGGGGAGGTACCTCTCGCTTACACGAGACCGGCGTAAAGTGACAGCTGTGTGCTGTCGCGTTTTGTGCGGTGTGTAAGTAGCCGGTGGCTCATGGCGATGGGAGGAGGAAGAAGGGCAGCGCATCTGTATACCCTCTATGCGGATGTCTGTGGGCGTCGGTGGTCATGAAAATGGCTCCGACTGCTAGTTTGCCTCGTTATACTATAAAAATATATAATTGTATCTTGTTACAGGAGTGGGTGCTGGTACTGGCGGACTCGGTGGAGGTAAGTGGCGCTGGAAAGCATAGTTATGGGCGGCCTACGGTGGAGTGGTGACCTGGTCGGAGTCGCGGGAGCCGCTGGATGTAGGCAGCTAGTGATCGCGACCTGTAGCGCTCTCTGGGGGAGGCCTGTGTCCAGCAGTGGACGTCTTCTCGCTGTTGGTGATGATGGGGTAACAGTGGTGTAGCGTGCTCTGGCGGGGCCCCGTATAAAAATTGGTTTGGGTGCCCTTACGAAGGAAAAAGATTTGTCACTAAAGAAAAATAAATGTGTGTTGACACACGCTGAGGGCCCCGTGGAGCGGGGGCCCCGTGTAATTGATACGGCAGGTATGGCCATAGCTACGTCCCTGGCACTAGATTATATAGCGCCTGTGGGTAACATGCAGGTTTATGCTCCTCAGCCGAGTGGTCAGACTTTAACTGTAAGACTACCCTACTTACATTATAAACGTGAATGGAATAAATACAAATAAAATAAATCACTCTGTGCTCTCATACTCTTAGATGGGACGGACTGTTAATAGAAATTTAAAAATCCCAACAGCACTTTTTGGTCCGACCCGGGACTTGAACCCGGGACCTCACGTCTGTAGATCATGCTCACCACGAGACCACGAGTCACGGGAGACGGGAGACACCTAACAAGCTGCCGGTCCACTGTGATCACAATGTAGCAATGGCAGTTTGTGAAACCTTTTGCACTAACTTAGTATAGAAACTTTCACTTTGTAATATTCAATGAAATACATACTATTGATAATACTATGTTACGTGTTACAGTTATCACTAATAGGTACTACTTCTCATTTTGGTTATACAGGGGAATACATTTACGTGGCCCCTAGACCTAAGTTGAACTCGACACAAACACCCTTATTAATAAAACATAGAATAACTTTATTCAAGCATTAACATAATAATAAACTGACATCTGTCAAGTTCCTAAAAAACGCATAAAAAGTATGGAATTTGCCAGAAGTCAGTTTATTACTAGGTTAATGCTTGAATAAAGTTATTCTATGTTTATTAATAAGGGGTTAGTGTAATACCGACTGAGCCCCTGCGGGTGGGAGACAGGGAGGCAGCACCTTCGGGCGGGCCACTATTTCTTCTAGTTCAAAGCAGATATTGATTTATTTATTTTTTTTTAGCCGGCGACTGCAACTGATTCCATCTCTTCATCATAAGAAGCGGTGCAGCAACCTGAAAATTTTGAACATATTAAACTTTAATGTCTTACTTGTTTTTTGTAATTAATTTTACAATTTACCTTATCTTTTATATTTTATACTTAACCTAGTTGCGCTTAGGTTTCATCCGCGTTAGTTTCGATCCCGTGGAAATATCGAAATGAAATATAGATGTTGGCCGATTCTCGACCTAAATTTCACGAGAATCGGCCGTTCGGACTAGCTGTTTGGTGGGAGCGTGGTAACTAACATTATGACACGAGAATTTTCTATATATTATATAGATTATATAACTCGCTGACTAGGGATACCCATAGACATCCGCATAGAGGCTATACAGATGCGCTGCCCTCCTTTTCCTCCCACCTCCATGGGCCACCGGCTACTAACACACTGCAGGAAACGAGACAGCACAGCTGTCACTTTACGCCGGTCTCATGTCAGCGAGAGGTACCTCCCCGGTCGCGCCGCGCCGGCCCAATTCAAGTATCATGCAAGTATTACGTAAGCAGCATTCTTTGTAATTTTTGACCCTGCAGTTTCAGACTTGTAAATTTCGATCCCGTGGAAAATAGAAAATCATCCCATGGCATCCCATAGGAACATTTTTTCGGGATAAAATCTATCCTATGTGTTAATCCAAGTTATCCTCAGCGTGTACCAAATTTCACGAAAATCGGTTCAGCAGTTTTTGCGTGATAGATTAACAAACAATCAAACATACGAACTTTCGCATTTATAATATTAGTAGGTTAAAGGACAAACAGACAAATTTTAATTTTATATTAATATAGACTGGCTTTACCTTTTTTTTAATTAGGGAACAGACAAGCAGTCGGAGCCTTTTGATGACTACCGACGC